>JBCFYV010000001.1:36613848-36845283 GCA_039000515.1 Timema cristinae | reverse complement strand
AATACTTTTTTTTATCTAGTTACTTGTATTTTAGTTTGTTTAGGCTTAGTATTATTATTGTTTAGCTATATGTTTAAGCTTTTTTTTCACACGTATTATTAATTTTATCTAAATAATGTGGAAAAAATTTAAGTTAGGTACTCTCGCAAGGTGAAACGTAGACTGTATCCGAATTGACCAAGGATACTTGTCAAGGATCCATTAGATGCAGTCTTTATGAATTCACACTCGCCACGCACTTCCCAAACGAACACTTCATCAAACATTTCGAACGCCAACGACCTTATTACATCCATGGGTCCACAGTGATTGTAAGGCTATCTATCTTCCCTAAAGAAAACTATTCTAGCATATTAAATTGGCGTGTTTTAAATTGTTTGTCGTAAAATTTTCACCATTTCATTTGATATTGTTTGCAACGTTTTTTACTGTACATCATGGCGAGAAAAATTTGATGTGTTTTTCATGATTAAATCATAGATGTAGATTAATTATTTAAATTTTTCAAATCATCAATATATAATTAATGGCAATGATTTAAACTCAGAATTAAGAGAAAGAATGAAACCAACCTTTGTTTTTATTTTTGACAATTGACACTCAGTTAAGATAATAATAGAACAGTTGCCGGTCAAACTCCGCACCAAGGCTGAACTAGAACGTACCTACGACGTGTGTTTTCCATGCTTGGATCGAAGGACGTGAAGAGGGATGCATCGGCATCCTTCGTGACTGTTCAGTAAACTCTACAATTTATCACGTGATTTTCAATGCAACTCTCAAGGATGCGTATCAAGGCTACATCGCATCAATAGATTATTCGGCATGGTTTCTTTTTTCAGGTTCTTTTATAAAATTAACCATTTCTGTCCAGTTCGCTCATAATTAAAAGTATAAACAGCAAAGAATATAGAGCTCACAATCACAAGAATATTATAATTCAATCAGTCACAAAAACAGGATTGACAGTGCCAACATTATTATGTTAAATCAAACAACCTGAGATAAAAAACGAAGGAATGAGGCAAAGAATATTGAAAAAACCAATAAAACAAAATAGGTAGATTTAAGTGTTTTTTACCACTACTAACAGCAAAAAAAAACTTTTTAAAATAAATACTTAATTTTTGATCTAGTATTAAAGACCATAATATTATTTTGTAATAAAACAAACCAAGTTGACAATCATTGATTTCCCATACAATCGCGTCGACATTCATTGTTTTTCCCCTGTTCTCTTCATATATTTAAATATAACAAAGAAAATCTCAGTAAACTACTAGTCACGATCTTAACCATCATTATAATCTGTTAGGTTGGCAATGGGAAAAACAAATGTTTTTTGACTAGTTAGGCGTTTCCAAAACGTGTCTAATGATCAAATAAATAGATATATATTTTCTGTAAAAATATTAATGACAATGTCAATATATTGATTTGAGTTAATATACTGTCTTCAAGCAAATAGGAACAAGACAAATTATTTCATTCTGTATGTAATAAATATAATTTCTTAAAATCAGGCAAATGGTAATATATGTAATACTTATTGTTGCCTGAACAAATATTTTTAAGTTTAAGACATATTACTATTAGGAATATATGTGGAGCATGAATCTAGTATTTGACTTATTCCTTCTTGTCTGCATTTAGAAAGATGTTGTTTGGTTGAATGGTGCACACAGTTCATTTTAGCTAATTATTGACTTAATAGATTTTTCCTGCCCACCACGGATTATTTTCTCCTGTGGATCATAACTACTATTTGTATTGTATTTTAAATTTGTATTGGAACTTATCTGGGGTCAAGTGAAGATACCTATACTGCTAATTAACTTTCCAAATCATATCTGATTCTTTCTGGGTTATTCTGTAAATCATCAAAATTTTATAATATATAGTTGTTATTGGTTTTAAGTGTTATTTTGTTGTTCGCGAAAATGTATGTATTTCGTCTTGTAATAGATATGATTAAAATCACCTTTTGGTATTTAAAGTTGATGTTTTTTCTTGGTGTTAAAAATTAAATTGAAACAAATGGAAGTATATTCAAGATTACTTAATAATTACGCAGAATAAATGATCAAATGCTTTAAAATAGATCATCTGAAAAGCTTTTTTTTTTTAATGTATCTTCTTGGACCAAGTCTCACTTCTCGGTGTGACTGTTTATCGCGCCTTTAGATACATTACACTTTTATCAACAGCTTAACTCTTTCCAGTAAATAATCTCCACAGTTTAAATAAACTAATCCTAATCCATTCATTAGTTTTTAAATAAATATTAGAGAGCCTCTATAGTTACAGAATTTATCCTCTCTATAAATAATAGGTTTCTAAAACTTAAATGCTGAACATTTAATATTAATAAAAGTTAAAACCATGTCAAAACGAGCTACAGAAACAATTATATTTATTTACTGATGTTGAATTTTATTATTTTGAATATTTCTATAGAATCATGGATGTACTTACCAAGTATGAAGTAGAAGCACATTAAACTAGTTTTCCATGAAATACGACTACATTTCGTGGTTGTGCCTCCATTCAATATCTTATAAGAGCACATGTTTGCAAGATTCTCAACCACTGGTACTCTGCGTTAAGTGAGGGAGGGAGGACTTTACTAAAATCTTATATAGAAAAAATACGATGGTTAAACAATGGCAAAATTGTTGTTATTAGCAAATTCATTTACAAATGGATCATTAGTTATTAGCCACTTAAAACAAATGATCTATAATAATGGCAAATTAAAAACTAGGGCTTTCTTTTTACATTTACCTCACATCCGTTAATGTTTCCATATTGTAGGTATTAGTGGTTTTAAAAAAAATTCAAATCATAAGTTTACCACTACCGGCTGACTATGTATGTCGTATGTTTTTAATAACCATAAAGGACTAGGACCAAAACAACAGCCAGTATCCCGTTGTAAATTCATCACTGTGAAAGTGTAAACACACATTTCACTAATGAAAATTTTTTCGGCCATGCTGGAAATTCAACCCGGGACTTTTAGTTCCGTAGACAGACACGTTGCTGAGTCAGCTAATATGTCAGATTTGATATTATTAACGAGCCTAGAATGGTTTCTTAACTTGATAATTTGGAGTTTTTCCTGTCCATCTATCTGTCTTCTGTGGTTTGTTTGTATTGTGTTAGCTGTCAAATATGCATTTTAGTTCTATGAAAATTTAACAGGGAGATTCCCTGAACCTAGTAGGAACGATCTATATATCTGGTTTTCAATTTTGTAATCTGTTTCAATTGTGAACTCACTCAGGCCGTTTTCATTTTAATTTAGTTAAATAAGTTTTATGATTTAATTTGTATTTGAAATAATTTTTAAGCAATAAATCAGGTACCTAAGGTATATTTTAGTTAGATGTTACTATATTATATTTTAAGCCTGACTTCCTAAACCTATATGAATAACAATTATTCTCAATTATTATTAAGTACTATTGAATAAAGTATCAAGTGGTTTTCTTTCTAGATTGCTCATAAATGTACTATTATATTTACATCGAATCCTAGTAGAAATTAAAGGAGATAGTATTTCAATTTTAAATCCAAAGTGAAATGTTAAAATTGCAGTCATGGTAAGAATATGACAGTTCTTAACCAGATTTAAATCAAAGAAGTGTTTTCCTTTTCTCACATAACTACTAGTTTAGGAACTGTATTATTTTGGAGAGTGGCTGTTAATCCCTAAAGTGTTAAAAAGCAATGTAAATAAACGTCATATATTTTTTGTTGTGATTGATTCCTTCAGTGGATTTGGTTCATGAATCTAATCCGATATTATTTTCTTAACATTTCATGTTATTTCCACGAGATCCTTGATAAATATATACTTCAAAGTGGGTTCTCTTAGTATTCCACTACAAAACTCTTCTCAACTAAGATCCGGGAGGCTGGTGTTCAGACTCCAACTATGAGTGTATTTTGTTCTAACATCTGGATTTAGAATGTTTCCTGCCTACAAAAGACGCTTATGCATTTACTTAATTTTTGCAATCCTAAGGCTACATTTAAAATATAGCTGGCTGGCACACAATTATTCTTAAGGTATTGGGGGGTTCTAAAATCAAAATAATTGTTGGCAATTTTAAATGAGAAATGTGTAATTAGTTTCTTACATAATATTAATTATTACATTTAAATGACTTCCGAGCTATTTGAAATTATCTTGATGGGAAACTGAAGTGCACTTCACTTGTTGAGTGCCTTGTTTGAAAATAAATGCATAGTTGGAAATACAACTGATAATAAATATCACTGGAAGTAATTGTTTTAATGTTAAATAATAATATTTTAATTTATATAAATAAATAATACATACGGATAGTTAACCTCAATTATATTAGAGCACTTGAAAAAGTCTATAAGCACAACTTTTTTCACTAATATTTACGAATAGTAAATAATATTAATCAAAATATTCAATTTAAATCACTACTGGGCCTGGATTCACCAAAGGGAGCAAATAGTTGCGCCAGCGCAAGTTTGAAATATGTTCCAATTCCCTACTCACTAAAAGGAGCAGGCGCAATTTGAGAGCAAAGTTGCTCCTTTTATTTGCCACCACTCAAGAGTAGGCGCAACTATTAAATCATGATTGTCACTTCAATAAATTTAAATGGCGGCATATTATTGTATTGGCTTAAAATACAATTAGCTACATAACTGTACTCCAATTAATAATGAATTAATTAAAATAACAAATTGTATGTCAAGCACAAAATTTATTTCAATTTAGACAGTGGTAACAAAACAATTACGTACCTTTTATTGTTGGATTTTTACATTCAAACAAAGCAATGGCATTTCTTGCAGTATTACAAAACAAAACTACGAACTGTGTAATCTTCGTCTAGATCCAAAGAGGTTTGTATTCCTCCAAGTCCAAAGACATCTCGTCACTAAATATGGCAGTTAGTATAACTTTAAAATAAGTTTTAAAGTTTCTTTAAACATTAATGTTTTATTAATGGAACTTAAACTTTAAACTAATAATATAAATAAATACAAAAAAAAATATTTTAATTTATATCAATAAATAATACATACGGATAGTTAACCTCAATTATATTGTAGCACTTGAAAAAGTCTTTAAGCACAATTTTTTTCACTAATATTTACGAATAGTAAATAATATTAGTCAAAATATTCAATTTAAATCACTACTGAATATAATTTATTAGCACATATATAATTCGCACTTGTATGAAACTAAAACACGTGTTGTGAATGTAGAAACTAGAAACATGTGGATAAATATTATATATATGAAAACATTGATCAGAAGCGACGAGCGTACCAACATGCGCGACTAACAGAGGTTCTATTTCTATTTTGTTGGTAGCTTTTTTTTTTCGAGACTTAATGAGCGGTTTAACTTCAACCTGTTACTTTTGTGTTACAGTGATGCGCGCGCATCTTAAAATTTCACTCTCATCATTTTTTCTAAACGCGCCTAAAGAAGTATAACTTCAACAATTTTTTAGTATTAAGTCTTTAATTAATTTATTTAGAATAAATATTCATCAAGTTGTAAAAAAAGATTTATATTAATTTTTTTTTTTTTGATAACCTAAAATTACCATAAACACTCTTAAATAAATTGTTTGTAAGCTACCCACCCATTATAAATTGTTTAATACCAGAGTTATTTTTACACACCTTAACACAAAATATTTGTTTTGTCCCGATTCGAGGAGGGTCAAAAAATATGTTCTCTCTGCCCGAGCAAACAGTTTAGTTACAAAACTTATCATATGATGTAGTTATTTCGGCCAAACAAGCTTCATCCTCTGTGAAGCTCTCCAACATGGAAGACCACCCTCTACTTATCCAGGCCATCTTTCGGTATATCATAATAAACATACACCGTGGAATATATTCATACGTCAAGATATTTGAGTTGAAATATACATAAGAGTCGTATTACATACAGTGAATCAATAAAGCGTATTATATTAATAGGGTATAAATCTAAATTATTAAATAAAATCACTATTCATATTCTTCTTCATTAATTAAAATGTCCATACGGTTTAAATTAAAGAAATTCCGAATTAATAATTTTATTAAATAAACTAAATTATTAAATAAATGTAAGTCATTTTTACATAAAACTGCCTATTAAGTTTAGTAATACTGACAAAAAAATAAATTAAAGTCACAGTTAAATTCATAATCTAAATATTAGGTGTCAGTAATTATAAAATGTGAAACACTTGATTACATACATAATGTTGACCACAATGCTTACATACCTTCCTTCGTTTACTCCGTCAGGCAGACCTCCTGTTGCCGTGATATTGAAGCTATGTAAAAAGAAAATATTTTCAAATTGTGAGGGTTTTTGTATAAAATCTCATACGGATGTAGCCTACATAATTTCTAGAATCCTATTGGCTAATAATAAATTTTAATTTATCTTCGTTAGTAGTTAGATGTAAGGTGCCATTACGTAATCAATTGTGTCTGGATCATAATTCTCTACTGTCATGTTTAGCTCAGTGCAAGTACCCCGTCAGATATCGAGGTTCGAATCTCTGTGGTCACTCCATCTAAGTCTCAGGCACATCTAATACTTTTGGAGGAGGTTGGAATCGAATCCTTGTTGATTAAATTGTTAGTAGATCTCCCTCTGGAAAATTTTCTTAATCATCCCTACGACCCTATCATCCTAACTAATATTATAAATGCGAATGTGTGTTAGATTGTTTGTTTGTTTGTTTGTTTGTTTGATACGCTTTCACGCCTAAACTACTCGACCGATCATCATGAAATTTTGCATACATGTCATGAGCACAGAAAAGGACATAAAGTACCTTTCATCAAGAAAAATGTACTGTTCCCGAGGGATACAAAAAAGGTCATAGGGTACCTTTCATCCAGAAAAAAAGTACTGTTCCTGAGGGATAGAAAAAAATAACTTTTAGAAGGTTGTCCGGCATAACAACTCGGCCTACTGATATGAACATGAGGTATTTAACATGCAAATTATTCACCGGGTGATTATATCGACAAAGAGAATTTCTATGAGCGATAGTGAGAGGGAATTCCAATTCTGCAGGGAAAGGTATTTTTACACACATTCAAGGGTTCTCTTAAATGTCAAAATCGACTTGGGACCGACGACTTAACTTCCCCTACGAATGAAGTTGTGCTACGTTTTTTTAACGCTCAAGATAAATTGATCGACTTCGGCTGGGTTTTAACTAATAGCTAGGAGTCAAGATATCAATCTGTACAAATAAAATGTTTCGAAATATTTTTGTAAATTTTTTAGACACAATCATAATTATTATAACATATTTGTCATATTAATATTATTGTAACTGATTGTAGGCCTACACATGTTAAATTGTATCAAATATGTATCTGATTATAAATAAAATTGTGGAAGAAAATTAATTACTAATTCTTCATAACAACATGTAATCTATATGTTTTAACTCAGTCATTATTACAAATAAATTTAAAATATTCATAAACAACCAAATTACAACCTTTAAGAGAATAAAACATTGCTGGTATAAAATTGTTTTTGAAATATAATAATATATCTATACAAATTATGATAGAATTAAAAAAAAAATAAACACACGTAAGTTACACTCAAAGTCACAAAACATTTTTTGGGTTCCGTAGCAAGAATGGAACTCTTATGAAAAACTCAAGCTATATATCTTTTTCCGGTCCCACACAGATCTCAACATTTGAACGATTAGACATATAAAGACAAGACTTGGGTTACAGTGATAGCGTGCCCGCATGAAATGGGTTGGTAGCAATTTTGAAAAAAGATGAATAACGGAATTTGTGAGTCATTAAAAAACGTAGGTATACGTTTTATTATTATTATTTTACCAAATTTTGCAGGGTATTTTTTTAAAAAGCTTTTACCGTGAGAGTTTCAATTTATATATATATATATACATATAAAATATTTTAATATAATGCCAATATTCTCATTTTCTTAAAACAAATAATTTCATAAACCTAATTTTAAAAATATTGGGAAAACACTAAAAAAAGTAATTTTTAAAAACAAATGTTTTATAGTGTAAACATGATTTTATTTATATGCAAATTTGAATGTGAGGAATGCCAGGCCTCCACCGTGGTTCGGATTCCACGTTAAACTGTAGGTCCTTCATTTCATCTCACTATCACCCTACCATTACTCATTAGCGTAAGTGCGTATAACCCGAACGGGTAGTAAGACGCGGTGCTAATAATAATTATAATATATGCAAATAATACTTTTCGAAATATTTATATATTATTCTCACTCGGTACTTTTACTCATGAATCCCGCCTGCCGACAACTTTCGACGGAGCAGAACAACATAAACGAGAAGAGGATGGTAAGCCTAGGCACGAAATCAAAATAACCTGCAACAAGTGCACACTTAATCCTTAATAATGCATACATTAAAGATGCACAAAGAATGAAAACTAGTCAAACAACGCCGATTATTAAGTCATAGAAATATTGCTGAAAGTTGTTTTGTAATCATTTTGGTTCCTAGTTAAAGCTAAAGTTATATTTAATATAAGTTAGCTCACATTAAGTTTTCTTATTTTGTTTAATAAGTTATAACCGATCTCACTTAGAGAGACACGTATCACCCTAAGGTTTCATTTTATAAATTTATTTGTGGTATCTGACGTGCATTTTCTGAACCGAGTGATAAAATCAGCACACTACTTTGTTACTATCTTAAAACTTGAAACGACTCAACATCCCCGTCCATTAGCTTATCAGGTTATAAGAAAAAACAAATGTTTAATTAAAAATAAAAGTTACACGGTGTCAGGAATCGAACCTAGTGTCCCTAAATCAGTATAAAAACATACTATCGATTGAGTTAATCTTTCGAACTATCTATACGTTTAATATATCTGTAGATCATGCTCTTGTAGTATTCTTGGCTTAGAAAGCAATAATAATATATAATAATTATAATAATAATAATAATAATAATAATAATAATAAGGTAACCAATAATTATTTGAGGAGTATGAGTTTTTAACATATAAGTAGTAATGCAGCCTACAAAATAGATTTTTTTTTTTAATTAAATTGGAAGGAGTAATAACTGTTGGCTTACTGCAAAACATAAATTTTTAGAAGATGTATGAATGTTAACTGCATTAGAAACTGTCAGTATTTTGCTAGTGCTTTACTTGAAGAAGTGAATAATGTGTTCCAACCCTCCTTTTAGACAAGCGCCATTTAACTATTTTACTCTATACGCGAACATTCACGGCCAGCTAGCACACACAGAACGAACTATTTATTAATATGTTTGAGTGCCAAGAAAACTTCACTGTTTCTTAAGTAACCATCATATAGTAAATATTAAATCAATAGAACAAGGGAAAACCACTTAGTAAAAACTACCCGAGTTCACCCGAGCGAGATTAGAAACTCTATTTCCACATCTTTGTCAGTCGAGCTAAACAGTAAACTAGCGTGTTAGCTAACTACGCCACCAGGGCATTTCTGAGAGTTGTTGATAATCTCAGTGTGGTAAAAACATTATTGATTGAACTTACAAAAAGAAAGCCCCCAGTTAATAATAGATTATAGACCAGTGTGATATCTGCTCGAACCACCCACAAAATTAAATATTTGATATATTATATTAAACAAAACAACATAGTAAAATAAATGTTCTAGGAAATGCGGTAAATAATGTATATTATAGTGCTTCAGTATTCATGGGGACAAAAAAACAATCTTATATGGTCCATTTTCAGTGTTGAATGAAACAGGGTTCTAGTCCTGGCCAGGAAAATTGAGACACGTTTTCCTAAATTGTCTCCCAACTTCCCTCCAAGCAATTGTGGTTACATCACCTTTAATTTGTATCTTTATAATCATTATCCCCAGTAATTAGTAGTAAATATGGTTGAAATAGGTGTTATTATGTTACTTATAAATATTCTCCAATAGTTCACTCTGGATTCTATTATCCCCTTCACGGAAGAACGGAATTTCAGTATTCAGTTTAGTTGAAAAAAATTAACACTGCAATCACTTATGTGGCTATATATATCCTAAATAAAATGTACACAACATCCATCCGAAACTTTAACAGGGACTCGAACCCCAAAACCTAAGTCTATCATACTACAATTTCCCCGGTTGATATGCTACAGGATAGAATTAAATACGGAATCAGTTGACAAATATCCGGCTGGTCCTTCACCATGATTTACAACATAAATCATGATTAAATCATGCTAAAATTTTCTTGGATAAATATCTTACATAAAAAAACTAAATTTTAATCGGTTAAGTGGTTCCATAGATATATACGAATCTCCGGCTGGCACTTTACCGGGACTCACACCAAACCATGCTAATATAATTATTATTCTAAATATGCCTGGATAAATACTCTACAAAATAATCAAAACTACACCATAGTAATTGTGTAGTTTCATAGATATAGACAAATATCCAGCTGGCACTTCACCGGGACTTAAACCAACACACCCAATAATAATAACTATACTAAAAAATGTCTGTATAAATACACTAAAGAATAATAAAAACTACACCACAGTAATTGTGTTGTTCCATAAATGTATACAAACATACGGCTGGCCCTTCACTGAGACTCCCACCGAAACCCCTGATTATACACAAATAATTCTAAAACCTGCCTGGATATTGATCCAGTACAAAAGTAAAAAGCACAGCGCAATTGGTTAAATGGTTCCAGAGATAAATAAACCTAGCCATATCTTTAAAAAAAAAATCAAACTCTGACTATGTATGCGAAATCCTCTCTAAGGAGACATCCTGACGAATAGAAATAAATGCACCACAATAGGTTGTGAAACTCCAGGTATCCTTGGCTATAGACAGATATTATTAAATATCGTACAGAACTACAATATTTTTACTTGAATAAATTTATATTCCTAACCTTAAAAAAGCAGAGATATTATGTAAAGTGGTTTTAAGCTCGTAAAACAAAACAATATTTATTCTTGCTTTTCAATTTTTATTTAATCCTCCTCACTCTGATATTGTATTATTACTTGCCTACGACATGGCCAGTTTTATTGTTTATATTTCCAGAATTGATTTAGTAAAACCAGATTTGACCAAATTAATCACAGTTAACATTATAAATTAAATTTATTATAAAATGACTAGTGGACCCGACAGATGTTATCCTGCCCGAACGTTGGCTTTTCATTTGGGTGGCATAATTGATTTCGATAATAAAAGAAACACAATGTGATCATCACAATTACAAATTCACAATGAATTCCAATTAGTGAGTTACATGAATATTAAAAATTCAGGGTTTGTCAAAACAACACCCAAAATAAAACATCTTTTCTTTCCTCAAAATCAACTATATTGAGACAATAGTACATTACAAATACTTTGTTTCACAGTAATGGAAATGCTTTCCCATTCCATCTGTCTGTTTCTGAAACTAATAAATTTTACTTAGAATAGGAACTGCTAGACACTTATACATACATGGTATCCATTATTAAAAATAATAATATATGGAATAGTGATCCCAACAAATTTTGGAATTTCGCCCACAACTCCACACATATCAGCTGTATCGAAAAAAATTGCGAAGCTTGCTTACAAATTTGTATGCCGGGTACAGCTAATTTTATTTTATTGACGTACCTTCAAATATGACAAATGTCAAATTACTTTTTAATTGTTTCCATGTTTCCTCCATATTAGTACAGTTGAACCAGCCAGTTAAGCGTGTGTTAACCAAACAAAACGTAGCTAGTAGTTGTATATCCTAATCCTCACGGTAAGTGCACGCAAGTGCGTGTAGTGCACCAGCGGTAGAATATTTGATAATTACAAACCAGTTGTGATAGTGGCTAACTCCTGCGAGTCAAGGATTCCACTCCACAGGACGCCATGGCAACCTTATCTGCTGGGCTGTGACGGTCCGTTGCGATATAGGTCAAGAGAACAAGAATTAGATAACCGTTCAGTTCCAGACAGTCAGTAATAGTCTCTTTTCTAAAACATAGCTTGTAGTACATATTTACAGACAACTTCCCAAATGGGATAAGGACCCCTAATTCTTAGAATAGGTTTTAGCACTAAAATTAATTAAAGGTTCATTAGTGAAGATCTAGGAACATTACCACCATCAGGGGCCGACCACGGGAAATCCAATTAGCAGAAAAATCGGTGAAAGGTAGTAGATACCACGCAAAGTAAGATACCCATTCCCTTGTGCGAGATAATACTCATTATCCCGGCACAATACCTCGAGCGTTATATGTTAATTTTAGGGATAGTACATTTAGTTTGTCTTTGTTTATCGCAGTAAGGGAATTTTTCTGTAACTATAATCCGATTTCCAAAGTAAGGGACTTTTAGGAATCAGAAATCATATATATACTTTCTTGCAACCTTTTGTAGAGAGGAAGTAATGTGATTGAAAGAAAAATAATTCAAGTCTAGATTTTTATTTATGTCAACATTTCATGACCTGACAGGTTCTGACAAGTTAGACATAGCTTAGTAAAAAATATAATCAATAATTCGTGTTCACCAGGCTTACCCACGAAATTACTATTTAAATCAATGGAAAAATATAACATATGATAGAATTTCAAAAGGAAACGTTTGACTAATTCTATGTCAATTAATTGTGAATTATATTGTGTGTGTACTCATTTTAAACCTGGCTGGACAATCTTTATTAAAGGCAATAATCACCCCTTATACCAAGAATGTCTAGTTATTGACGCAGAGTAAAATAGAATGTGAGGAATGTGTACACAGGCGGCAAACGTGTTTACTAGAGTAGTGGATGTATTGAATAGTCTTTCGTCACCTGTGTGGGACAAAGTAACCACCTGACGTTCAGAATGGACGTGAGAAGATTCACTGAATCCACACAAGACGTATAATATGACATTTTGTAAGTAATCTGCAGACTTGAAGAATTTGTTTATCGCAACAAGATAATTTTTAATGCAATTAATGAATATTAAGAATTTATTTATTGTGTAAAGATATGAAAATAAACATTAACTATGATCACTACTTATTTCTAGCGTAATGTCATTTTACACCTAAAACTGATTTAAATCTGCAATTTTCATCTGTTAACTATTCCTAGTTTTTTATTTTCTGTTTACATTCTGCTTGTGTTTGTTTTTATTTATTTATGCATATGTGTAATGTGTATGTGTGTTTTTTAAACTATATATATAAGATGGGTGTATTTATATATAGCTTATTTTTAGGTTTTAGACTTGTTGTGTACAATCTGACTATATTCTTGAAAAAATGGTTAATTCAAACTATAAAAAAATTTTAATTAAAGGTCTGGAAAATTAAGAGTTGATTGTTAAGCTCTTTGTTGGCCCAATGTGGTCCCCATTTCTCAATGTTTCTGTAACAGTTTATATTGTTTCAGCTATTCTCTTTTTTAACCCCTGTGCTCTTGTTCCATTATGTCTCTGCAACAGTGTAAATTATTTCATTTCATAAAATTGAAGGGGGAAAGGTGCGAAGTACAATTTTTGTTCAAATAGTGTTAGTGCTGCCATCTGTTAGACAATCATGATAACATTATAATACACGTTTGAGGATTAAACACTTGTAAAATGAGTTTATATATATAGGAATAGTTTAAAATGTAACTCTAGGAAATTAATTGGGGAGGGGAGAAGTTATAAAACAATTATTAGGTGTAGTAGAAAATTGAATTTTGGCTGAAGGTAGACGTACAAATAATAGACTAAATAAGTCTTAAAACTATAAGTGTTTAAATGGGAGTTAAAGAAATGAGCATTGGGTAGGTGGGGGCAAAATTTCCAAAATTAATAGAAACAATTATAACAGAACAATTTTTTTTATATGTTAAGGCACTTACTAGAGTGATTAAATCAATTTTATAATTTTTAAAGATATTAAATTCAAAATATATCCTTTTGTGTTCATTGCAAAAATGACTTCACGTAAACGAACCATAGTTAGCGTGCTTGCAGTTGTGCTCTATATGTAGATATGTTTTCAGTTATTTAATGGTTTTGCAAGTAAATTTATTTTGTTTTATTTGTTTATTAGATAGTAAGTTTAAACTATTTATTTTGGTGTTAATTACAACCATATCACCGCGTAAGCGAGCAAATACTTATGCTAAGACAGCAATATATAAAAAAAGGTTTCTTCTAACAAGTATATAATATGGGGTTTTATCGACATCCAAAAATAAATCTCTCTCACACATTACTTTAAAAATAAATTAGATCAAGGTGTCTCTAACTGTGAAGCTCGAGGATATTTCAAGTAAGGTTCAGCATCGGTTTATCTGTAAACTAATTGTTCATTTCCTCCGACTTGCTAAAGATCTGATTGATTGTAAAAAATGAATATTATGTTTGACTTACAAAGCAATAAAATAAATTTAGATGTTTGAAATTAAATACTATTTGTATGAAAAAAATTTATCAACAAGTATTATAATTTTAATTACAGAAATTTAATGGAAGTTGAAAAATACATTCCTTTGAATACTATAAAATCAGAAGCTCACATAAACCATCTATGTGATTGAAAAAAAAAAATTCTTACAAATGACAAGTACATATTTTTCATATATAGAATTTAGTCATCAGATTTTAAAACAAACTTGATATTTTATGGATATTTTCCAAAAACTCACTATTCTTAATACAGTGGAACCTGGATAATTCGAACTTGAAGGGACCAGGAGAATATTCGACCATCCAAAATTCGAATTAAATTAGTTTCTTAAAAGGCATTGAATAAAAAACAAATTTAAGTTTGCAAGCAATCTTAAAAACTTTATTCAACATATTTTGACATAATTTGTTCACAATTTCTTTCAAATATCAGAGATTTTAATCTGTTTACCTGATTTAAGTCTCTCTGTCATAGTGTATGATTCTAATTGATTTATTGACTGGAAAATTGAATCACTTAATTGATTCACCTTACAAAAAGTTTGAGTTTTTGTATATTGTTCAAATTAAATGATTTATAGGACTGTGGATTGGACAGTGACATCACAACACACACAAACAACCAACCTCTATGGTGCCCGTATCTCTGAAACGAAATTCTAAACCAGAAAAATACATTTTATTCAAATTATTTTTAATAATAGCCTAATTAAAAAGCTAGTTATTAATTTAGAAATCCGGCTTCGATATGCATTCGGACCCCCTTACGTCCACCAGTGCAAAGAATTTCAGATCTCTCCGTGCTATAGATTTGCCTGGACATCGCACACAAAAAACACTTAATTTCATTATTATTATTATTATTTTTATTATCATAGATATAGAAGTAAGATCTAACAAACTTATTATTGTTCAAGTAGGACTCTAGAATATACCTTTTGAGAAAACATTGTTTAGGTGATTCGATAGAAACAAGTTAACCTTCCAATCTTAAAAGTTATTAAAGCCGTTAGCAAACTATTGTAAGTCAATATAATTATAGTAAACGTGAATGATTGATTAATTCATTTAGTAAAATTAATAACAATTATACGCAGAAAGGCAGATAAAAATACTTTGGCACTGAAGAAAGTTCCAAATTCAAAATAATACAAAATTATCAACATGGAGTGCACACATTTATATAATGCTAATTAATCAAAATGGGTAGGAATACACAACATTTTCTTTGCGTTAAAAACCTGTACAAAAAATAATTCTAAGCTTTGGCATTGAAAAATTGCTAAAATTCATAATAATACAAAATTATATAAATGGAATATCCCTATTTATATGCTAATTACTTAAAAAGGAACGAGTACAAAAACTTTTTATTCGTGTTACAAAATGATACAAAGCTAATAAAATAAATTGGATATGGAAGAAGAACAAAATTCAAAATAAAACAAATATATTAAGATGGAGTGGTCACATTTATATACTAATCACTCAAAAATGGTACGGGTACAAAACTTTTTATATGTGGTACAAAAGCTAAAAAAAAAGAGTACAAAACTTTTACATTGCATAATGTTCAACATACAAAAGTGGTACAACAGGTTAATGGACGTGCTGTTATACCTTGGGCAGTAGATAATGGAAAGAAGACGAATGTATTTTGAAAAGGTAATTAATATATACTATTTAACTAACCATTTCACACCTCGCCATCAATGAACATTATTACAAATCATGACCTAAGTTTTCTAAGACAATACAAACACACCTTATATAAACGTCCTAAAAATTAATTTTACAAATGTCATTTAGCTTTAATTTATTTGGCCTAAAAATTAACGTCACAAAAGTCATTAGGCCAAATTACAGCTATCCGAGAATTCTTCGTTTATTAGAGCAAGTATTTCTTTCTCAGACTGACCGGCAGGCCAGCTGATCTCGAACTTTATTCCAACAATCGTTTGTTTCCGGGTATGTCCGGCACACATCGTGTAAAGTGAAGCAGCGTTTCTCTTTGCGAGTATAGGATCATTTTACTTTCGTGATTGATGTATAATCGTACCTCATATACTGTTTAAGTTAGGTTCTAATTTTATGTTGTATTCAGCCATATTTATTGTTTCTAAATATAATTCCGAGCAGTGTATTATTAAATTATGTATTTAACACCAATTTATAGTAATTTTAGCTTTATTTTACAGAATATTGACACTTGTTTGATCCTCCAATGGAAGCGATTTGTTTCTTTGCGCACACTAGTAGAATTCAAAGTGCATCAACAAGTACAGCAGTGGAAAAGCAGTGCTGCTGTGTCAAAACTCATGAGTAATATTTTGATGTAGATTTTTTTCGTCCTGGCTTTTTGACGAAAAAATAAATTAGCTTAAATAGGCAGACCCACTCCACTTTAGTTAACCTATATAAAAGAAAGCTTTGATATATCAATACTTAATATTATGATAGTGTTTACTAATTATAAGAGTGTTGGGTTGGTGGGAAATTATATAGATGACTTTATTATATAAACTAACGAAAACTGCATGTGGATTAAATCCAAAATCATTGATAATGATAATATTTTCAAAGCTTTTAAATGCATGCCAAAGGTCAAACTTATCTGCAAGCCACAACAAAAAAAAATGGCCACAATAAGTTTACCATTATTTTTATTTGTATTCGAATTACAATTATAGTTTATATATATACACTTATAATTTAATAAATGAGTAATATTTCTGAGATCACAATTTTTTTTAATACCATGTATATTTTGTGACACCCTATTTATTTATTCCCCATAATACTTTCAAATTAACAAAAACCCAAGAAAGGACACGTGTGGGCTTCCATTTAAACTAGGGTCCCTTTATTTTAACCTCATGACTTACCTTTGTCCAGAATTGACCAAACGCCAATGTTACTAATACTGAACAATCGGCTACATTGTGTGCCAAAAAGCAAAGGTGCAGGCTGAGCCCGACTTTTCAGGTGTTTCGAACAGTCTAAGTTAACATAGACTGCAATGGTTTAATGATGTACCTGATTTAAAAATTCTACTTTTCTGATGACATTATTATTTCTATCTAAAATAATATTACTGTTGGTATCTTCGCGATAAATAATTACTACTATCACATCATTTCAAATGGCTCAAAATAATATTTTAAAATTCCAAATATATGTCAAAATCTAAGTTTACTTTGTTTATATTTTTGATTACAAATGGTATTATTTTGTAGTTGGTTGTGAACACTAAATTATATATTAGATTACATTGTATTTTTTAATGTTAAGAATTCTGGGTTTGATTCTAAGTATTGCTAAAAAAATATAATTGGTGAAATATGGGTTTACCCTTTCACAATGATACATTAAAGGTGGGGTCGGGATGTTGTGCTCGCCCTAGTCAAATTTTAGATTATAAGACATGTGAAGCTAGGAGAGGCCTAGCAAGCTGTTGTGTAAAATATATGACTTTAATAAAAAACCGAACCAGGCCACAGGCTAGAAACAGTAATGGATGTAAAGAAAATTTAGTGGGGATCAGAGTGTAACGGCTTCTGAAGGGCCTAAATTTTTCACAAAAAACCATTTAAGCTAAATATTATGATAAGAACTAATTAAAGTAGAGGATTCATCACTATTAATTCCTCACCACATCTTTAAATTCTTTCAATTAGTACGCATTTATTTTAATTGCGTTAATAGGGTAGTAATGAGGAATGCCTGGATCAAGGATTACAGAATGGAGAGTAATGTACCCAAATTAACATAAAAGAAGTATAGAAAACGATTATTACACTCAGTCAAGATACTCTGGCCTCAAAATCACTGACAAACGAGATTAATAGGCCAGTCAAACTAGCCAAAATAGGGGGGGAAATATCATGGAGTTTTAAAAATCGGTACAGTTGTTCATTGAGTTGTTCTGATCAACATAATAAAAGTCCCCGGTTGGGGGGCTGTGAGCGGGGTGTGGGAAAGTGGTCCAAATATCTCCTTTCTAAATTTTTGGCAAATATCTATAAAACCGTTGTTCCTAGGGTAATAAACTTTCTATACAAAATTAAACTAGACAAAATTTTGTACAAAAATGGTACTATACAGTTTTTCCCCATGATTTCAATAGCTTCACAAATCAAATCCAGCACCACATTTAAAATATATACAAGTATTTCTCCTCCATATACCTGAGAGTCCAAGTTTATGTTTCATACAGCGTGATGCTCCAAATGTAGAATTTCAACAATTTCATTTTTCTGGCGAGCAGTAAACTCTTCTCTTTGAAAATTTTGATTTTCAGAGGCTTTTAATTTTTTATGTGAAATCAACACTACTTTTGACTTCTCAACATTGATCTCCAAGAAATATCTTCTCCTTGTCTCCACCAAACAGTCCATCACTTCCTGAAACGCTTCTTTATTTTTGGCCAGCCATGCTAGAATTCTACATATTATTTTACTGTGATGACTACGCATCCTCTTATCCTGAAATTACCACATCCCTCCAAGTTTTTCCTGACCAGCAGATCTTCATACAAGTTGAACAGACTGGATGTCAAACAGCATCACTGTCTAATTCCAATTATTATCTTGTTTATGCTGTTCGTCTCTCCATCAGCCACACCTTTAATTGTTCACATTTTAAACTCTTACTACTTGGATATTAAATTTATCTTCGAGGAAGAAATTTGTCACTGAATTGGCAAGACATATTGTTTCAATAATTATAGTAGATATTTATATAGGAGAAAATAATATTTCCCTTATACACTGCAAAATATTGTTGACATAGTAACTATACCATCAAATAAGCGATTATAGTAATTCAACAAATAAGTACCCACTTTGGAACTCTTGATACTGGTGTCGCGTTACTTAGGCACTCGTGGTGCTTGGTAATTTGATGCGTCTCGTATAAATATTAAATAATTATTTTCACAGTATTTTATTAAATAGTATAAAACTAAAACAATTTGTTTCTGTTATTCTAAAGTATCTTTATTTCACTTTCCCCCTTAATTAGTTGTCAAAATCTTTAAATCTTATATAATTCTTTCCAAATCACTTATTAACGTTATGTTACAAGCTCTGAGCTTCAACATATTAATTTATTATGTTCCTCTTAGTTCTTATAGCCAAATATAAAATCCAAATTTAGATTGTTTAGTGATTTTTTTTTAGGTTAGGTGTGTTTATGTGGGTCCAACAAAGAACCTGCCTACAGGCTCACGAGCACTAGAGTTGTTACTGTCACTGTTTATCCGAGATATAAGACGTATAAAATAATAAATAGAAGTCACTGTGTGTATGCCTGAAAAATCTTTTATCTAAGGGGATAGACCACGATGAGAGATGAGCGCGGCCAGTTTCTAAGGCGACTTATTTACACCCGAATACTAAGAAAACTCATTTATATTTTGTATCAGATTTTGACAACTTTAAAGATCAAATCAATAACATGGTTTATGATTTATTCATATCCACCCAACCAATTAAATTAGAGTTCTAAAAAATGATTTAAAGAACACTGCATAAAACAAACTGGGCTTGTCATTGAAATGTGGGTAGAATCTGGCTAAAACTGTTTTAATTACATTACAATGAACACATTTCTTTATCATTTAGTTCTTTATCGTTTATCTTCTTCATTTAATATTTTAAATCTGCAGAGAAAGCATTAATATATTCAATATGATTAAGAATAATTATGTTTTTAATTTTTCAAATTACATATTATTCTAATAATAAATAAAGATGTAAAATTATATTTTAATTAAAAAAAAAGTGTTGTTCTGCTGTATGCTACAACCTATCGGTGAAAGATTGAACAGGATGAGCCTCTCGTGAAAACTCAAGGCAGTGATGCCAAGCGTTGCACTGTGATTCACAGATGTTCGCAGGTAGAATATCAGCTGGACTGCGTTCATTAATGAAATCAGTGGTGTGAACACGGTGTGATTTGCAATGGAAGAAGTTTCTGTAAAACGAGATCAAATTAAATAAAACAAAAAACTACTTTATCTCTCAACCAGACGAAAGAAAAATAAATGTTTTGCTCTTGTGAATTTTATAGAAAAAATAGATGTTATGAATTTGCTATCGTTTCTGAATGAAAGATACAATTTTAATACTGTAATTTAATATTCATCCATTAATTTCAAACCATGTGCGTAGAATACCTCATTAATATAATTAAGGGACCCACTTTAGTGACAGCATGATTTAAGGTATTACTCTTACAATAAACTGGAATGTCGAGGATCGGTATCGGGGTTCGTTTCAAGTTGGGTGCTATGAAGTTATTATTACTAAAATGTTTTCCACTCAGCCTCCACGAAAATGTGAGTGTATGTCATCTGAAAGCAACCTTACTCTTCTCTAACACATTAGTACATAGGTGTAAAGCCAACACGGGCTTGGTTCACTTAGGTGTACCAATCAAACAATTTAGTCCTACCTTTAGTAATATTATCTGTATACAGAGTCAATAATTTAGTATTGATAATACAGGTCGTCTATCTAAATCATTATGGACTATTGACAATTTCGATCAGAAATACACTTTATACAATAGATAAATGTCTTTAAAATATTTTGCTATCAATTGTAAAGGTGGATAGTGAAAGTTGAATGAGGGCACTACTGAACATGGCTTGACCACCACTATTTTAAAATTAATAAAATAAACACAGGCCCCTATTACATTTTGACCATTATTATTTAACAAAATAAATTAATCACAAATATTATTTTCAGCATTCCATAGCATGCCAAGTCAAAGAGATGGAAATAAAGTAAGCTATAGAAAGGAAGGGGAGGGGAGAACACAAATGCTAATATGAAGATGTTACTCAGCACACATAAGAGTGTGCATTGTAAAGATTATTTCCATGTCAGCTTTTTTAGTTGTTGTGATATTATAAATGCTTCACTTCTTAATATCCTTTTATGTGCGCCTTAAATTTATAATATTGGACTAGGGTGTATAAGAAATGCGTTAATTTAGAGAATGTTTTCCCACATTTGCGTGAAGGGAATGATAAATCATAAAGAAAAACACCTCAGATCACGCTGCTGGGATTCAACCGAAATTTGTAGCAAAGGTTGATAATAAAATAAAATTATAGACATAATTTTAAGTGTGTTCATTGCAAAACATTTAATGAAGGACTTTGAATGTATACATTTATAGAATTGATGTATTATTATATAGAGTGTTTAGCTAAAATTATAAAATAGCTAGTAATGTGTAGATAATATGAACACACCCAGACAAACGTTATTGACAAGGGAGACATAGATTACAAAATTATCATTCTTCAATGTAAAACTTGTGTGTAAGACAATCAAATTTGGTCAAAATCGATAGATAGATATTTTCCATTCAATTTGGTGAAAAACCTTTCTTGCAGTATATTTCTATGTGTTTTATTATAATTTTAAATATTTAATTTTAGAGTATGTGTTTATAATTTTTGTAGTAGAGGCAATCAAGGCTACCTATGTAATATTTATTGAATAAAATAATTAATATGTATTTTTTTCCAAATTTTAAAAAAAATGTTAGCTTCAAATTTGAATATGTATATATATTCTTGCAGTAGGATATAAAGCTCCCGAGGAAAATGGCTAGATTATAGTTTTTGTCAAATAAACAGTTAGTTTGTGAAAGGATTTTGTTTTTCAACAAGTGCGCTAGTGGTTTTAGGGTTCAAGAAGGTTATATTCATCGGTAGTCTAGTCTACTGCAAGAGTAGTGAGTTAGACCATGAGTCCACCAAAACGAGTGATAAACATATTAAAATATGTTTAAAAGTATAAGGTTACATTTGAATACCGAATGCAATTAATAAAAAATAAGTTAATAGACTTTTAAATTCTTGATAGTCACAAATTAAATGGTGTAACTATAAGGTGGTGGCAAAATGCCTCAGGCCCACCACTTGGGTCCAACCGCCGAAAATTAAATTGACAAGAGATGAAAGCATTTCTTTTAAGCCTATCTTTGTTCCGTAATGATCTCACTATTCAATAAAAAACTACTAAATAGTCACTTTATTGAGCATAATTTTTGCTTTACAATAATTGTCTGTACATATTTTTCTGTTAAATCAATAGAAACAGAGAAAGGTCATTTTCAAAATTATACTAAACATTATTTAAGAAGCACATTAATCAAAAAAGGCTGCAGGGATTATTTATGTTGTCTTTTGAGCTACTGAACCGTAACTGGTCCTATGAGGAAGTTGTAGATAATTTAACACAGATCAATGTTTGTTTAGCCTCTATAAGTGTTAATATTGATAATTGATTATAAATTTTAACATAATATTTGTTAATATTATTTTATTCAATTTTTTTATATATTTTATTGAATTTTTTCAACAACAATTCTATCAACTGTTAGGGCTGTATAGTAATGCAGTTAGAGTGGTTGTTCCTCAATGGGTTTCACATATCTATCTACGCAATTGTGGGTGCCTTTTCTCTAAATACAACCTACCTACTCTTTAATATTAAGTATTATAAAAGAATTCAAATAATAAATGTCAAACAATGTTTTTATAACCTACAATTATACATGGATGGGATCTTTTATTTTCTTGGATGGACCTTTACTGCAAAGTTACGGCTTTGTACATGTTACAAGCTAATGTTTGTAAAGATAGTTTTTCATTAGGAATGTTTAGTGTATCTCTAAGTTTATGCTAAAATAATTATAGTTATAATAAAAATAAAAATAATAATAATTTGTATCTGGCTGATGTAATATGAGAATGAAAAGTAAAAACCACAATTTCTTATTTATGTTTGATACGTATATGTGTCCACTCCACTTCCTTTTAAGGGTTCTAACAATTTTCAAAATAACGAAATTACTAAGTGACGAAAGTTAAGTAACCATTGTAACTCTCACCCACTGTCCTCGCCCCTCTTATCTTGGGGTAAGTCCGACGCTGAGGAAATGATCTACGTTATCTGGTGTGTCTGTCGATAGTTTTAGATTCAGTTACACTCATTGAACTTGGACTGGAAAAGAGGGAGGTCGGTAGGGCGGGGTATTAACACCAATTTCTTCTCGCCTCCTTCCCCCCTTTGAAATATGCCTTCTTCTAGTTTGTTTAACTCCCCTCATATATAGGCCTACTCCAGTTTGAAACTGAAATATGTTGCATCACACTTCAAATATGTTCTAAAACAATCTATTATTATTATTATTATTATTATTATTATTATTATTATTATTTTAAATGCAAAATGGCCACCCTAAATAGCTTTTGATGCCATTCAAATTTAAAAAAATTTCCATTGGCTTGGCTATTATTATATCTTACTTTTATTTGAACTTCAATCTTCCCACAACAAGCAATCCAGTCTATTATTGTTTGTTAGACACCGTGTTCAACTGACATGCTGAAGACGGGGAAATCACGGTTCGATTCCGATCAGGTACACTCAGATGGTTTTCCTAAATATCTTTCCGCTCTCACTCCACTAAAATACTAATGCACCTCCTCTTAATTTAACCTTCCTGATGCCCAACATATTAAAACCATTAGTACATAAGATTACAGCCCCAACGGGTAATAAGATGAGGTGCTAAATATAAATAAATAAAAATTGCGTGTTTGGTATCGTTTTAAGAAAAAACACCCTCAAAAACATCAGCTGAGATTTGAACCCCAATCTCGTCACCATCACACCTGTCTGAAACGAGAAAGTCGAATGAAAATTATTTCTTCCGCTAGGTAAGAAATATTCAGAAAACCATACTAATGATTATATGAGTTCAACCTAAAAATAAAGCAGCAGATTTCTGCAGAGTGTGTTCTTTGATAAAAGCGGCACTCTAAACTTTGCCTTTCAAGAAACTTGTCCTTCAAAACAACAGATTTAGCTCGGTCCCCCTTCACTCTTTCAGACAAAACTTGACAGATATGACAACATCGCAGCTCTAGCTCAGCGTCAGTTAAACAGTCCAAATAGTTCAATAGATGGACGTTTCTTAGTAGTTGTGCAGGTAGCTCTTCTTAAGTTTTACAAGGTAGTCCTTCCATTTCAATGATATACTTTAGTTTGGGATAGTTTTGTGCAACTAGCTCTCTTGGTGATGGACCTAACTAATTACGTTGCTGGTCTGAAAGAACGACTGATACAAGCGGTTTCGTGTTTGTAGTTCCCTGCATAGCTACTTGTCGCAGCACTGATTACGTATTTTGCAAGCAGTGTAGTGCGACTCTGGGGCTACCCCCGATACTTAGAATACAAGGTAGAGGCCACAAGAGATGTGCGCAATAGCATATCTTGTCTGTGACGTCAATGTAGTAGTGATAACCTTTGGCACCATACAAACAGCTAGACAACAAACTGCTCGACAAGCTATAAAAAAATATTTTGAAGGATGGGTGGGTCAAGTGGCCGACACGACTTGGACCAACTGCTAGACAAGCTCAAGTATAGGAGTACAAAGTGATAGACAACCAAGCGATCGACACGAGAAGACCAACTGCTCGACAAACTTTGATATCATCCAGTTAAGAGTGGGCTAAGTGAGAGAATAGTTAATTAAATACACGCTTGTCCTTGTTTACACTCAAATAATTTTTCCCCCAACCCATCAGATTAACCTCACACTACTTGACATATTTTTGTGGGGTTTGCTAAAGTAAGAATAAAGGTGAAAATAACTTGAAATAATGATAACCTTATAAAAGAATATCACGAATTGAACAGTCTCAATTAATTCCGCAACGCTGGATGCAACATTAAAGGATAGTGAGCGCCGGTCTACACGTATGAACTATTTTATTTTTATATTAATAGATTAGAGGTTAAGAGGGTATAATTTAGAGAAAATATACTCGCTTTTTCATGAAGAAAGAGTTGAAAATCATTAAGTAAAAATTTCTTAGCGACCTTTATTAAAACTTGAAATTTGACAACAGTTTTAAAATATTATGTAAAATTAGTAACCGGCAATAAGCGACAGTTATAAAGGATTATTGTTTTTTAAACAGATAATTTTAAAATCTAGCCTGTATATTTAGTGCTACAAATTCTAATTTTTTAGCACCGCGTTATACTAGAGTTACTAACTGGTCGAATTATACAAATATATATATATATATATTAATTACGCTAGTGTGTTTAGGGATGAGTAAGGTTGAATTTAGAGGAACTGCACCAGTTTTTTTGTGGAGTGAGAGTGGAAAACTATTTAGGAAAATTAACCTTCAGTCCACCCGACTGGGATCGAGCCCCGATCTTCATTTATCAGCAGTCATGTCAATTTTGAGAGTAGCGCGTTAGACCTTGCGGCTACCGAAGCAGAGGCTACTTAACTCACTGGCCATTAAGGGCATTCACGATTTCTCTAACTATGCAACCAAGGATTTAGGGAATAGGTGCAAGTTTTTATCTATATTTAAGAAATTTCACCAAAATTCCTCTATATGAAGGGTATAAAGTTAATTTAACATAATGTTCAAATCTTTTTATTGCTAAGGTTCCTTGACTTGTTAAATTATATCATTCAATTAAATGATATATTTTCTTAAGGATTATATCATATCGCCTAGGTTACGCTTATAAATATAGTTACCATACTATATAATGATTAAGTAATTAGCTCCCGCTAATACCATATACCTTAAAAATAAACTTATAAAATGCAAGCATGTAACCATGATCATGGCTTTCTTCCCTCATTCACTGCAGTGCTACCCGCGTCTGTGGTCGTATGATCATAAAGCTTCGCTCGCGTATTACATTGAATTGCCGGTAGCAAAGAGACCTGGTTCAATTTCCGGTTAGGTATACTGACACATTAACAAGTTCACTACACCATTGCGATAGTGATAATACGAAAATATGGGTACATTTTTTTATTAATTCAGTGTATCTACAGGTTTTTTATTTACTAACAAGGGAGTAGGTTTATTTATTTTAACTACGTGCTTTATTTATTTAGTTGTTTTTCAATCGTGTTTTTATACCCACTCGGATTATAAGCATATGAACTTATTACGCTTATGGATTAATGATAATAATTTATATAGACAAAGTGAACCCACATATGCATGGAGGGAAAATGGGAAACCATTTAGGAAAAAAATTATCAGTAAACCTGGCCAGGACTTGAACCCCGATCTTATCGTCATCGACAATCCAGTGTATTGCGAAAGTTACACCCTAAAAAAAGGTAAGCGTCCAATGGTCCGCATCACATGCACTGGATTTACTCTCGCTGCACCCCACAAAGCTAAAATATATTTTAAGACTAGGTTGTCATGACTAATAGTCAGATATAATACCAGATGGAGAAATTTCTCTAGCACGCACTGGACTAATATTAAAATTAAGAAAGATTAACTTTGGAACTTATGTTTGTAAATAGTTTCCATAAGCTACCATGTAATAATTTCTACGCTTCTAGGCCCATTTAACATTTTCCTTATGTCTCCCTACAAACTGATATTTAGTTCTGGCTGTGTAGGGTTTGCTCCCAACCCCTCAACCCTCGCCGACGTTAATATATGTTGGCGTCACTGTGTCAAGTTATTGTTAAAACATTCAAATATATATGTGTCAATACGTAAAGAATTAATGTATTAATCGCATAGTTAAGTAATCGTCTAAACATGAACCTAAAATATCTAAATTATGTTTTACATTTTGTAGCTTATCCAGGCTCTGGTTGTAGCAATAAATGATTCTACTTGACTTGTATCTAAGCTATAAATTATAATATTCTCTAATTTAATATAAATGTATTATTCATTAAATACATTTGAATAGTGTACTTACCTGAGTTATAGGACCAGCGTGAATATTTTGGACAGCATGCATATGTTTTTTTAAAGACAATATCAAAGTATAGGTAGTGATTTTATATTGTTAGGTTTGGGGCCAGAAAAGATATATAATACAGTCATGCTGATGAACTCAAAAGTAAAAAAAGTTTTAGGTACATTCTAGCCATAAATTCTGGTAGTAATAACAGTATTTAACAGTTAAAAGTTACTAACCATTTTAAGGAATTCATACATCAAGTAATGTGATCTTTATATTTCACTTATGATAGATATGATAAATAGGCCTACTTTTAAAATAATATTCACAATTCAACGTTTTCTGGAACTACTTATATATTATGTATAAGCTTATACTCTCTTTCAGCCTTCACTTATAGCCACCCTAAATCATTTAAATAAGAAAGAGGGAAAAAAAACTACGAAACTTCTTATTTCGAGGCAAAAAGGAAATCTCTCTGTTAGTTCTCAAATATCTTATAATGTTATGTTGTGAGCCTATCAAATAATTACTGTATTTGTTAGAGGAAGACTAAAACCCTTTTCCATCAAGCCTGGTCTCATAGCTCCGTGAATATGATTAAAATGTCGTTGGAAATAGAATAATGATTTGTACCGTGGAGAGACTAACCCGGCACAAACTACATATCTTACTCACCCTGTTCAACGGACCGGCTGGATTCTCGTACAACGACAATGATCACGCCACATCAACAACACGTCAACAAACATCGAACTCTGTGTGAGAAAGTGACAGTTAACGTGCTCTAGTGCTTTTGTGAACTGATACATCTATCAAAAGCGCTCATGCGCGAAAAGACTGTTAGAAGAAAGGCTCTCTGTATCCCGCGGCCCTAAGTGACTCCCGCCCCCCTTGACTGTGTGTCCGTCCTACCAGCGCTATGCACACGTGCTTGGGCAGATATAGACTTCATGATTGGATTATAGTGACCGCATTATGATGTAATTCTCTCCTTCCCTTGTTTCCTCCACTGAGTAAGATCAGATATAAGCTTATGTTTTGCTAAGGAAGTCACTCTTTGGTGCCTGATAGACGTTAGGCTTACATGGGCGATATGTAGGGCCCTAGGACTAATAGAACGTAAGTCTGCATGACAGGAAATTAATCTTAGATCACGTCATTATAATATTCAGGTTAGGGTTGTAATCTTGGTGCAGATATTCCAAATTATTGTAATATTCAGGTTAGGGTGTAATGGTGGTGCTGATGTGCCAACTTATTGTAATATTCAGCTTAGGGTTGTATTCTTGGTGCAAAGGCCAGGTAAACTCTTTGTTAGATGCCATTATTAGTTTGATTGTTTATATGGAAAATACAGTTAGCGATCAGTCAGATGGCTGTAATTCCTGGTTGTTGTTATTACAATCTTGCGGGATTTAGTAAATATTGGTTGGTATTTAAGGTTATCTCTCATATAAAATTAATGCTTCTTTTTTATGCTCTCAGTCTAGTAGGACATTTTTGCATATTAGTTTGTTTATAAACGGCAAGTGATAGATTTCAATTATCTTATATCCCTATGTTTCTTTACATGTGGTTTAATGAGGTGTATAGATAAATCTATCAAAAATAAGAACCTAATAATATGTTAATGGTTTCAGGCGTTAGCGAGCTAACTGTTGTAAACTGGGTTTTGGGAAATATATCTAACATTGTAATCTTTTGCGATAGCTAGCGTGAGGTTAAATTTACCTATTGTTGACATTGTAATAATGTATAGACGGGGATGCTGGTCGTTTACTATTCCTCGTTTAGCCTGGTCTTAGACATTGTTATGTTAGTTGAATAGGAGAAGTGATGAGTCTCCCTTGTTTATTAGAGTATGTTTAATATATGGTTCAATGTAAATTACCACTACAATAAATTAGCCGTTGTGCGATGTTGGTTACCTGGACTTCGTTCTTGTTTATACATAATTTTATTTACTGGATCTTCCCATGGGCATAGTTGATACTTCTCAGGTGAGACAGGGAATAATGAACTTGTATATCAGGAATTGTATTCTTATGAAGAGTGGTTGGTAATTTCTAAAGAGTTAACAACCAAATTATAAAAGTAGTATATTTTGTGTTGTGACTCATTTCTTCAGTGCATTTGGTTCGGGAATCGAAATTTTGTTTATTACATGAAGATCCGATATCTTTTTTTTTATATATAAAGTTTTTCTCATTTCAACGAGATTTTGGATAAGTATATACATAAAAGTGGGACCCCTTACTATTCCACTACTAAAGTACTTTCAACTCAGATCCAGAAGGCTATGGTTCAGGTTCCAACTGTGGGTGTATTTTGTTTTAACATAAGCATTTTAGATTTGTCCCGCTTGCAAATTATTCACATGCATTTATTTAAATTTGGCACTCCTAAGACTATTTTTTAAAATTAGATAATAGAGTTAAGTAATAGATTCTGGCACTCAAGTATTCTCAAGGAGTGAAAAACTAAATAAATGGGGGCAAATTTAAAAGAAAAATCTGTAATTATTTTCTATCCTGACACTAATTAATATATTATCATCAATTCCAAGTTATTTGAGATTGGCTTGATGGGAAACTAATGGGCACAAAACAATAATTTCTATTGTTGAATGACTTGTTTAGAAATAAATAAATACGTTGTAGTACAACTGTTAATATTAAACGCTGGGAATAATAGATTTAGTGTATATTGTTGAAATTAATAATGTCGAAAGACTTTAAGCTAAAATATACAGCTATTATTATGCAGGTAAAAAAAGGATTTTTTTATTTTCTGCCCTAAGGTACTAGATACTAAAATATATTTATTAATGCTATAAACTATGAAATAAATCACTAGAGTATTTTAATGTTTACAAACTAAATATACATTTTTTTATTTTTTTTATTGGTGGATAAAATGTCCTAATCACTCTTGAATTGTGACACTTTATTATTATTATTATTATTATTATTTTATTATTATTATTATTATTATATATATTATTAATAATATTACTCTCAGGTTGGAAAATATTCAGAGGAAATTTATCGCTGCGTGCTTTGATATGTTATTCAATAACCAGATTTATTATAGACCTAATTATGATAGGATTCGAAAACTTTTAGGGCTTCACGCTCTCTACTCACGTAGACTTTCATTGTGATGCTCTTTTTGTTTTCGATCTCTTCAATTGCAAAATTTCTTATAATTTGGCCCTTTATCATGAATGTATTCATGTTCTTTGTGGGCGTCTGATTATCCAAAATGTTTGTCTCTCGACAACTTATAGTATGTTGTATCCACAGCACTAATCCAAGAATTTTCAAATTAGAAAATTATCATAAAAGAAAATCTAAACTCAGAGATATTTAAGTAACTCCCTTATAATTATTTACCCTTCGAGGCTCTCCATTGAATATTTTAATTTACTTTATTCTAATGCATTTTATGCTTACTGTTATCATTTTTATATACTTGGTCTCTTACTACTATTAAATTATTTATTATTTTGATCATCAATCATTAATATTTATGGACTATTTTTGTAATTATTTATCAGCATGTATCATTATATAGCTATTAGCGTTTTATTAGTTTACTATATGTAGTTTTATGGTACTTTTGTACTTTTGAGTGCTGTCCTGACATAGGTCTCACGACTATTGGCCAGAACTATAGTACATGAAATTGAAAAGTTAATAACATTAATTTATTATTATTATTATTATTATTATTATTATTATTATTATTATTATTCCATTTAAGTATATGGGCAAGAAACCTTTTGTGATTTCATAGCCAAGTTAATTCCATATACAAGATTTTGTTAAAATTATTTTAGTTTTTAAGAAAGGTCATATCTACTAGCTTGTATTATACCCGTTCCTTTAAGTTTAAACAGTTGAACTTCATATATTAGCTTCGTCACTCAATCCACACTCATCTTCTTACCATGCATAATCAACGAAAGATGAATTCTTTCACATTGGACTGTTGGATTTCCTTTCATAGTGCACACCTTTAGCACCCATTCATTATTTACACCGTCCATAAAAAAAATCCGCATGCATTTATTTCTCAACCATTTCCAACCGCAATCAACTTGATCTTATGTTTATCCCGATGAACCCAATCTTAACATCCATACAATTTTTGAGTTGGTACAATTTTATTCGCCACCATTATTTTTTCTTTCAATACTTCATCAATAGTCAACATAAATCCCATTACTTTGCAGGTTACAGTCACCCATCTCACAATTTCACAATTTATCCTTCCATGTTCACAAAATATTATTCCCAAGTACTCAACATCATTCACTTTGTCTAATAGTTTTCCATGTATACTAACAAAGACGGCAATCATTTCCTGATTCGTTCTTTTCATTAAATATCAACGTAATTTGGAGAAATTTATAAGAAGATCCATTCTGTCTGTTCCCACATTCGTATGAACTGTCTGTCCCCACATTCATATGATTTAATGCATTCTACAAGCAACTTTCATTCTCAGACATTAATACGGCATTATCTACATATATAAGCAACCTCACATAAACCTCGTTTAATAGCACATCAACCACGTTCCCTCAAGCATCCCTTATACACTTGTCCATTTATACATTAAACAACCATGGATACATAACACAACACTGTCAAACACCTTGCTCAATGTCAAAACATTCAAAGTTCCATCCAACGTAGACACGCTTTACTTCCATTATACAGCGACATAATTACATTTACTATCCATGCATCCACAATATACTCTCCCACACATTCTGCAGATCAACATCAGAATTAATTCATTAAAGAAGGACCTACAGTAATAATCAAGTGAATAATCTTTGGAGGAATATATTGGTGTCATATTGTCGAAATGATAAAACATTATTACTTTACTTAAAATCAGCATAGCAACAACCAAAATATTACCATGGAATTATAAATAATCTTATGGTGTATTATGCAAAGATCTAAGCTTTACCAAAATTGATAGAGAGGATTGGTAAACCATCCTCTAAGCATCAATCCTGGATTTGAACTCGGATATCTCCATCTACGGCAACAAAGAGCTGATGTTCCTTAATAAAATGATCACATGACCCTTTAGATGTTTATTATTAAAGTTGTCAGAGCAAAGTCTATTCTATCAGTTATGCTTCTCCAAATTAAAATTAATTTATACCTGCATTGGTGGGAACATCAATATAGCGACACCTACTTTGGTGCCCGCATGGTCTAAGGCATTACTCTATCAAAATACTAGATTTGTGATGACAGGGAGATCAAGGTTTGAATGCCGGTCATATTTACTAATAGAGGTCCAAACAAAATTCCTTTTCCTCCACGTAAATACGGATAAACAACGTCCAAATTCAACATTCTTCAACTTTCAACACATTAGAATAATTAGTATACATGCTTATAACATGAACAGGTAACAGGACGTGTTGCTAAAATAAAAGACTTAAGTCTTATGTTATCTGGTTTACTTGTGACGGGAAAGTAAGTTAATATGTCAGTCAAATCTACTGAATTAGTTTTTTCTCCTAAATGGTGCACCACCTTCCTCCTTAACTTTTCAAATTTCTACCCTTCTAATCCACAATATTTTAGACTATTAATATAAGGAGCACATAAACTGAATATTTAAAAACAACCCTTGCCAGTGTTACCAGACAAAATGTACAATAAGTGTGGAAAATATTGCTAGTGAAGCATTTTTTTATCATTGCAATAAACTAACTACCTGTCCATATTATATGAACTTTAGTTAATACACGAACGAATATAGATAAACAGAATCTTTGTTTACATAATTTAATGCTGGTGTGCAAATTAGAGTGTAAGAGAGAACTCAGCCAGTGAATTAATGATGTCTAATAAGATTAAGGTGGAGATGTAGGGAACTCTAACTAAGAGTGGTGTGTTTTGAGTTTTTACAGCAAAACTTCTGTTTGGACAAAATAAATGAAATATTGATTCAGTACAAATTATAGATTTACATTTTCTTCATAATGTGATATCAACAGTTGTCCAATATAGAATGAACATAGTGGCATAAGATTAGTAATTTTTTAAAAGAAGAGAAGAAGTTTTCATTAAATTCAAGGACACCCTCGACACATATTTAACTGTTTATATCACCTTGTGAAAAAAATATTAATCTTTATGTATGTATAGGATATTTTTTATTTATTTATTTAGATAATTTGCGGTAAAAAAAATCCGTTACGTAAATACCCACCTTTAAGCAATACATTAAAAATGGAAGCTCTAAAAAGATGATTTCAGACTTATTCAATTTGGCAATTACGTTGTGCAGGGTTTTACACATATTTATCTGAGATGTTTTATTAAATCAATAAATAGTGAGGGATTCCCCCAACTAGAGATTAGGGAAGTTTTTAATACTATATCACAAATTAAGCTATGTAATTTTTCTTTAACGTATTTTATGTCGTAGTTCTGTGAATTTTATACAACTCAAAAAAGCTAATAACCTAGGCATTGAGGAAGAGGACACACATGGCACGTGTATTATAAATAATACATTTTATTAGCAGAGTATCTTATGAATTTGAGCTATACGCCCATGCACTAATTACACTAATGGTTTAGGTAGAGTTGAAAACCATTTAGGAGAAAGCACCCAACTTGGATCAAATTTCTAGCTCCCTGACATTGGCAGTCTAGTCGGTTGCGAGAGTGATGCCTTAGACCATGTGGCCATTGAAGTAGGATTAATATTGATTTATCGATCCGCAACTGGTACATCGTCTTAACACAAAACTGTGAAATTAAGTCTTTATAAAAAATGTATCTTTAGTGGATCGAATTCTATAACGTTTAAATATCTTGCAGAAATTCATCTTTCCTGCAATGTTGAAATAACTGCTTGTTATTTTAAAATATTGATCTGCAACAGATTGAAGTTACGACCGTGATTTATACTTATAATTTTATTTGGCAGTTTAAAAAAAATGTGAGTATGTAAAACTAGCATGTATTTAAAAATGTTTAACGTTAGTAATGCTTGAATGGCTCTTTATGTGAATGGGTGGAAAGCAATATTGCCAAAAGTCTTTTATTTCTCCTATAGATGAACCATTATATAAAAAAATGTATATTTTAGAATCAATGGAAGATTCTGATGTCTGAGAAGAGAGAGTAAAACTACAAATCTCCTAATTGTATCTTTATTAGGTGGACTTAGAAGGTGGTCAATAGGAGGACACATTTAAGTTAGGCAGTCAAGAACCATCATTCAAACATGGTTGTACTACGAAAAGTATAGATAAATATGTTTCTGATATTGGGGTGAGGGTGAGTATGTTTTATCTACTAAAACCAAATTCTTATTTATGTCAAGGTAAGGGAAAGGGGGGGAATTTTGTCTCCACCCTGCTTCCACACTTTAAATTTCATGTATTCGTATCGGTAATAAGCTGTGAGCTAGCTCTATACACCAATAAATTTTTCCATAATATATCCCTTTGCGCATTCATTAAATACCCTTCCACGCTCCCACAGGAATAACTCAAAAATAATAGAATTAATTCCTGGCTTTTGTAAACATTAAAGGGAGGAATATTTTATTCTACTCTTTTTGTGGGATTTACAGGTATTGAAAAAAGTCCTATTAGAAATGGCCTTTTTTAAAAACTAAAATAATTTTTAATAAAACCTTGTACATGGGATTATATTGGCTATGAAATCACAAAAAGTTTCTTGCCCATATACCTAAAATTTAATATATAATATATAATAATAATAATAATAAACATTTCAATTTCATGTACTATAGTGCTAGCCAACATTCATGAGACTTATGATGGGCGAGTATTCAAAAGTACACAAGTACAATAAAAATACATTCAATAATAAAAAAAATGTTCGATAAATAATTATACATACTGATGAATAATTACAAAAAATTAGACATAATTATTAAAGAATTATGTTAAAAATAATAAATAATTTGAGAGTAGTTAAAGCTAAAGTATTTAAAAATGATAACAGTAAAAATAATGCATTAGAATAAAGTAAATCTACACATTCGGGGAAGAGCCTCGAAGGGTAAATAATTATAAGGGAGTTCCTTAATAACTCTGAGTTTAGATTTTCTTTTATGATAATTTTCTAATTTGAAAATTCTTGGATTACCGCTGTGGATACAACATACTAAAGTTGTCGAGAGAAAATAATTTTGGGTAACTAGAGACCCGAGAAAGGACATGTAATACATTCATGATCAAGGGTAAAATTACAAGAAATATTGCTATTGAAGAGATTGAAAACAAAAAGAGCATCACAATAAAGTTTATGTCAGTAGAGAGCTTGGAGCCCTAAAAGGTTTCGAATACTGTTATAATTATAATAATTCTGATTAATAAAATACTTTAAAAAAACGCAGTGATAAATTTTCTTTGGACATTTCAATCTGAGAATAATAATAATAATAATAATAATAATAATAATAATAATAATAATAATAATAATAATAATATAAAGTGTCACCACTGAAGGATGGCTTAGGACATTTTATCTATCATTAATATAAATAAAAATGTGTATGTATGTGTATTGTAAACATTAAAATACCCAAGTGATTCCTTGCATAGATTATAACTTTAATAAGTAAGTTTTGTTTATAGTACCTTAGTGAAAAAACAAGAACATCCTATTATTTTTTTCCTCTGACTAATAAAAAGCTGTATATCTTATCTTAACGTCTTTGACATTAATAATTTCAACCAAGAATATTAAAACTATAACTCCCAGCGTTTAATATTATCAGTTGTTCCATCACGTATTTATTTATTTCAAAATAAAGCACTCAAAAACAATCATACTTATTGTGTTGTGCACTTTAGTTTCCCATAAGCCTATCTCAAATAACTCGGAAGTTATCGAAAATGTACTGATTATGTCATGTTAGAAAATAATTACACATTTTTCTTTTAAAATTGCCCCCACTTATTTAGTTCTCCCCCCTACCCCAGAGAATACTTGAGTTCCAGAATCTATTGTTTAACTTTATTGTCTAATTAAAAAACATAGCGTTAGGCATACCAAATTTAAATAAATGCATGAGAATATTTTGTTAGCAGGAAAAATTTAAAATGATTATCTATAATTATTTGCGTTTATTATCTGCTTGACAATTTCGTTTTACATCACACAAAGAAAGTGTTACTCCATTGTTTTTGAAAATGTTTGCCTTCTACTACCAAATTTCTCTAAGTCTAACATTATAAATTTAAATTTTTAAGAATTATTTGGTAATTTAGAGTTGTCCTTCTAACTGAGAATCAAATTTAAATTTTCTAGAACACATACAAATTTCTTATTCTGTTTACTCTCCTATTTCCCAGTGTCCCATTTATTGAATAAAAAATGTTCATATTTTTTATAATTTATTTGGAGTGGTGCCATTAGTTGTCTACAAAATCTTCTACCAGCCTGAAAATTAGTAATTTATGTTATTTTTTGTTGTCTTGAACACCCCACCCACTTTTCTCCAAAACACTTAACACCAGTCGTGTAAATACTGTATAAAAATAAATCTAATATTAATATTTTGCAAGTGCAACTCGATTGGCCTCCATATGTTAAATTTCATCTTGATTGGAGGACCAAGAATATACTACCACTTTTTTTGCCTCTATACATCCCTTTAGCTGATAAAATTTAAATAACCGTACAAATATTCTTACCCAATTCTATAAAGAAACAATTATTCTAAATCTTAGGTCTCTATGTCCATTAGTTCAAAGTTGCACGGTCAGTGAATTTGAATACATTCCAACCCCCTATTTTATCCCTTACAGGTTTAATTTCGCAAAACTTTGTCTTATCTCTGGTCTAGGGATAAAAAGGAATCTTTACTCAAAATTTCAAGTCTCACGGTTTGAAACCTATAAGCTCTTCTAACAAAACCATGAACTCCCCCACGTCATTTATTGTCTTTACAGGCCAAATAAGCCTTGTAGTATGGAATGTTAATCAATAATATATCATTCCTATAATTCCACACTCATGTTAATATTATTGATATTCTTTTAAGTAATATAAATGGCTTCTCAAACGGTATTTCTAAGAATTTCAATGTATATAAATAATGTAGTGTTGAATTGTAATATTGACGTAAATACATTATGAATATGTATACTAAACTTATCTACTCATATCTCCCATAATTCTTTAGATATTTTCAATATTATTTTAATTATGTCTCTAAAATATTCCATTACACCGAAACATATTTAATTCTATGACTTCAGTAGAAAAACAGTTCACACAAAAACGATCGAAGATTTGATTTTCTTTAATTTGGTGTGCTTTAATAATCTGTACTATGCACAGGCGTAAGTATACACAATTTTTTTTTACACGTGTGGATGAGTGTACATTTCTAGTCACTTTCAGGTTATACTTTATATGGTGTACAATGAATTGTGCAAAATGAATTAAAGTCATTAAAATTTCTTATATTAGTATGTATTGTATGTAATGGATACCTTTGTGATCAGTGTTAGACAGGATTAACTTCAATCATCAGTAGAATTTTAATTCTATTACATTTTTCGCAAATTGCAATAATGGTTGAAACAGGCAGTAACGTTTCTTGTTAAAAAGGGTTATAATAATACTAACTTTGAAAACATCTAAAAGTTATGGGAAATGTGAACAAAAGAGAAATATTTTAACTAAAGAACAAGAAATACCCTGCAAAAAAAGGAGTATCTGCAATTAAATAGTTTAAATGTTTTATCATTGATTCATAATGACATAACAAAGAAAGGATTTAGTCTAAGAGATATAAATAAACTTTCATATATATAATAAAGCTTTGGATTATTTATATTCTTCCATTTATTGCTGTTAGCCAAACGTTACTGGTAATTATATGCTACAATATTACCACTAAAAGGAAGTCTCTTTTAAAAATGGTGAATCTTGTTTACTGATCACATTCTCTATCAAATTTATACGGGATGTGCGCTTCAGATTCTGTACACCAAACATGCATCCAACGTCGCAGATTTTCTTGAATTAACAAGATTTCAAAGATAGTGGGGTGACCAGTCTTCGGGTGAATTGGATCAATCTCATTCAGCAGGACAGAGAATATTAAGTGTTGGCAGGAAGGATTGGACACACACTCTTGACTGGAAACATGTTATTTTGGCTAGAAGATGCAATGCGTTTCCGTTGGAGGGAGTCTTTCCATTGTTCTATTCTTTTGTGTGAATAGTGCTCTTCTGGCCTTATTCGCCAACCTATGTTCGTAGGATCTATTATATAATTAATACATATTTTACAACCTTGTTCACTGTAGATTTCAGATTTCCCTTTGAAACAGCAACAAAGGATTTCATAGGTGGACTCATGGAAGCTGTCCCTGCAACCCGTGGATTTAATTTTACCTCTTACACTGAAGGAAGGTATGATGTCACAACCAGTCATAGCATGAAATGCTAAGAGTCCTATGCTTGTGTAGACCCCAGTAAGTTAGCAATCTCATTCAATGGAAGATATCTAAGATTTTTTCTACTTCCAAAGGAGAGCCAGAACTCCTCTAGTCCTCAATCCTGATACAATTATACTCCTATGATTACCTCGTCAGAATTGCTGGCACAAATCAGTACCCTCTCAAATCCACGTTTCGCATCATCAGCAGCATGAAAGAAAGCACGGTTATCAGCCTCTTCCTGATTACAGGGTTTAGTACTTTTTATACCTTCCCTGTCTAGAAAGCTAATCATGGTACATTCCGGCTTATTTTGCACTTCCAATTACTTCCCAAAAGATTATAAAGCTCTTTATTGTTTCCATCCAACCTTAAATATTGTTTCCATTTTTCCTTTTTGGAGAGTGGTTCATTCAAACTGGCTCGTATTCTAAGTCCAGTGCAATGCTTCATTCGAGTGACTATTTCAAGCTACCACATTTGTAGAAATCCCACACCACATCAATGCGCTGAACATATTTCATCTGTTTTTCCATGTAGGACAAGTATTTGTTCTCTAGATATTGTTGAAATATCTGTGCAACACAAGTTTTAATCAAATTAACGAGTTTTGCTCTATCAAATACCTCGTCACTACGCAGAATTTAATCAAGTTAATCAGTTAAGGCAGTTTTTAATTGGGATTCTCTGGTAGCGGAGCCATCGCAGAATATACAATACCTCTGGTATATCCGAATCACCCATGTACCTCATCTTCACAGGATTAATTGGGCCTGATCTGGGCGAACTTATCTTCCTCTTCTTGTTCTAGATAATTGAGTATTATTGAACTTAATATAGCAGTTTTTGTACCACGAAACTTTGTTATTAAGTGTAGTATCTTAAATGCCTTAACCATGATCAAAAGTCTTTGAGTCAATGTCCAGTGATAAATTATCCAGCTCTTGAAATGCAAACAAGTTTTCCGATGGTACTGAGTATCCATCTCCTCTAGCTATATTTTTGTATCGGGATGGATCAAGAGAAGACATAGTACCTTCTTGACAAATTAGGGGTTTCGAATTATTTCGACTTCATTTATGCAATGGATTGACAATTCTGAAAACGTCTTTCGCTTTCACTGTTGTTTGAGGATACAATGGAATATAGGTGATACAGGCATTCAATGTTCTCGACTCATCTTGTATCTGAAAACAGCAAAAAAAAAATAAACGTTGCGATGGTTTGTAGTTTCGATTTAGCTAATTATCAAATAAATCATATTTTTGGATGCACCAGCCTGTGGCACATTCTCAGTGAATGAATTCCCCGAGCTGAAGATCAGGGCATCGAAATTTTTACAACAAACTGCCATTTGGATAAAACTGCGATGAAGGATGATGTGATAACATAACAGGGATAGAGTTACTATAGGTATGATACACGAGAACCCAGAGAAAATGCACCATGCAAACATGCACAGTCCACAAATAAATCTACATTCCCTTGGTTATACATTATCGAACCTGGGCTTAAGTAGTGGCAGGTTTTGTATCTACGTCCAACTGGACATCAAAAAACTTATTGTTAATAACACAGTAACCAGCAAATATTAATATATCTACCACAATCATAATCGTACGTATGGGATTAGAATGGCTGCTAAGCCAGAAATATCAAAAATAAAAATACTGTATTTTCACTTCTGTATGTGATGCAAAACATTTAAACATACTAATTAAAGTAAATTGAATTATCTATCCTTTTTGCTTGAGATATTTCTCTATTAGAATAACAAACCTCAATATATTTCTTCATACATGAACATTTTACAAGCACAATAAAAATAATATTGAAAATTTATAAAAAGCTATTAGATATATGAGCAAAACGAAGTTTTTTTAAATAAATCATATCTAAATATATTTAATTTAAAAAGTTAAAATATCAATCTAATAATTAAAAGCTGATATATAACTAATTATAAGAATGTAACTGAAACCACCTTGGAACTCCAGAGTCAGAATCAATGTTTCCATTTACAGATATGTTCAAGAGAGTCCAATCCAAGCATGTTCCTAAGCTCATCTTTTAATCACAAACTAACTATTTTAGTGGCTTTATCACTCTTACTTACTGCATTATAATGAGTGCTGACACTGTTTATGTGGTAATAGCCTCTATTATAATCACAACCCCGTGCAGTACTCGATTTGTTATTCATAATTCAAGGCACAACAATATTAAATAAATACGCTTCAAATTTTGTCTGTATGATTACATTTAATATAATTTTGTTAAAGTAAGAGGCAGTAAAGTTAGTAGGAAGGCCACTCTTTCCTATTTTACGACCGCCTCTAGCTTTCATAACTTAAGATACTATATTGAGTAATTTTATAGAATTTATAAAAAAAATTTCAGATCCAAAACTTTATAAATTCTTAAAGTTACCTTCTTTAAACAATACTGCCATATTAATGGGTAACTTATTAAAATAACACATAAAGTTACCTCTCTAAAACAGCAAGTAAAGAATAAATTTAAAAAAAAATACCATGAGCATAGCTATAGTTGTAACACGTTATGATTATTTAAAAATACATTAACATATTTTTGGGGCTCTCAACGTTGAAAAAACGTAACTATATCATTATGTTTAGAGTTTAGATCGGAATTGACACTTTATATCAAACGTGGCATTTAGCTTCACTTATGAATGTATTAAAATGGTTTTAGTAAATGTTCAAATGTCTTAAAATGAGCTTCGTACAGTTTTATTTTGGATTTTTCTGAATAATTTGACATTAGAAAGTGTTCCTAAGCCTGTTAGTTCCTATATACAACTCAACCATTATTAATGATAAAAGAGACTGAATGTTTACGTAGAAAGCATTTATTCATTACATTGTTTTACCAGTCGGTGGCTATGTCTTGATTGTAAATAAAACATTGAAATTTAAAATAATATATATTTAGATCACAAAAATTATTTGAAATATATTATAATCTATTATTTTATTGAATTGTATTTTTATATTATATAACTCTACTATATTTGGTAGAAGAGCTAGGAAAGGTGTATAGAAATGTATAAAAAGGACGAACACTATATGGTTTTTACAATGAAAATAAGAACACAGTTCACACTTTACATTTCTGCCACTGGACAAAGAGGTGATGGTTGCCCCTTAAAGAAATTCGATCGTCACTGCCCAATCCCCCAAACTAAATTTCATTCTATTAGAACTCATAAGAGAGGAGTGTGAGACGCCCAACACAACTTCCTAAAAGAGGAAAAACAATGGAGAAGATGGAAAATTGTAAAGAATGATATAAGGCACACACACACACACACACATGTATATATAAATATATATATAAACATTTAAAAGGTATAACACAAAGAACAAACACAAGAAAAGGACATTGGGTGCTTATATTTAATATAAATCTATAAAGAAACCTCTTCGCGCTTAATGAAGTAATTGTATTACATTTTGGAAGAAAGAATAGGGAAGGTGGAAGGTGAATAGAAACATGTAAATGGACGAACACAATATGGTTTTTACAATGTAAAGAAGAACACAGTGAAACTAGATTTAAAAATACTCTATTCCAAGCGTTAAACCTTAACGTAACCGAAAGTAGTAACTTCCAATAGTGAATAAATCAAGTGGACCAGTTGTTAGCTTCGGAAACTGTTTCTCATTTTGTTATCTGTTTTTTGTTTAATGTACTATTTTTACTTTCTCATCGTAAAAAAAAACTGTATCGAGTTTTTGATTAAGGTTGAGGTTTTATGACCCATGAACCAGAAAAAGTGTTTTTTGCAATGCCTTCTGTCCGTCTATCCCTCAGAATAGAGACTAAACTATTATATTGATCGGGTTAGAACTAGGTAGTTAGAATATTATTAGGGTTGTATCGAGGGATTTTTGGAATTGTCTTTCCAACCCTAAAATTAAGGGTAGACTCTTTAAGGAGAGAAAATAGAAAAAAAATCATTTTTATAAAATGACTCTAACGATTTTGATTAAATTTCATTTCTAAACATTGATAAATAACATTTTAGAAAACATTCTAAAAATAATAATAATCTTTCGTAAGGAGTTTAGAGTATGTTATAATAACAAAGACTACAATAAGAATTGAAATGAATATTAAAAGTTGAATAGACGAAAATGATGTAAATGTGTAGTCCGCTTCCTAATTTCGATCTCATCGTGTCCTACCACCCTTCGGACTCCATGATTATGGTGCGTCCAATTGTTAGCCCCGAAACATGTCGGTAAAATAAAACTTCTGTAGACATCATCAGTACAGGAATATCAATAACAAAGGAGTAAGGGAAGTCAATCCAACAACAAGACTGTGATAATTTTTACATTTATTTATATTCATTTCATGTTATTAATGTTTTTTATGAACTTAGATTTATATATTTTTAATTTAATGAGTTTAAAGTTTCTAATTCTATTAAAGTAATTTTAAGTGTATTTTAATTAGTCAACACTTATATTTATTTCCTATTAACTATATTTATTTATACTTTTTTATATTTTAATCTGACCTGCATTTCATTAAAATATGCCAACTATGTTAGTAAACAGTATTTTTAGTCCACTTTCTATCCCATATCATTGTTTACTTTAGTATATTGCTCAATCTCTTGTATTAAAATGATTAAACATTTACATCATTTTCGTCTATTCAACTTTCTATATTCATTTCAATTCTTATTGTAGTCTTTGTTATTATAACATTGATAAATAATACAAACAAAATGGCCACTTTTTATTTTTCGTCAAATTAACTCTAAGGGTTGCGCACCAATGCGTTACATAAATATTTTTCTTAGCAAATCTCCGTATTTATTTAAGATTTAAATTTGCAAATGTATAGGTATATTTAGATTAACAATATTTTATAAGAAAAATCTTTTCATATAACCAATAGTTTTTTTAAGATATAATCAAATATATATATATATATATTCAATTTTTGAAAACTATAGGTAAAGTATTGTGGCAGACATACTATTTAAGATTAAACTCAAAATTTATTTGTCTTATGTTTTATAAATAAGTAAGGGTTTCTGCTGAAACCACGAACTTAACTGGCATCTCAGAATAGTTAACGTGATTTCCACTTCGACAAGACCTTGTTGACTGTATTTTATCTTTGACAGGGTGTAAACTAGCACCAAAACACCACTAAACTCGACGACCAAACTACAACAATTGCGCCGACCAACTTACCTCAAACGGACATTTAAACAAGTTTGTTGTTAGTAGGTAAAGATAATGATGATATATTCCTAATACAGGATGGGATGGAAACAATCAGACTATCCATGCCAAGGAAATTGATTGACAACGTGACAAGGTTTGTCTGACGTCCGGTTGAACTCACTCCTGTTCATCGTCGGCCGTCTCAACTCTCCACAACTGGCAGCCTACTCTTGGTTGTGGTGTTCACGACCAGGGGCACACCTTCAGCAGAATCTTTTGGAACGTATGAACATTACTGCCAGCATTGAAACGCGTTGGCGTTTTCAACACATTTCCACGCACGTAAGATATCTTAACTGCGGTGTATGTTAAAGTCATTGTGGCATTTCCCCCAGAACGAAAGGACGAAATCTCCAGTCTAAATTATATACTAAGTAACTCATATCAAACGAAACTTTCGTGGGACCAAATTACTAATCTTCCAAGAAAAAGTGTCCTACCCTTATCTAAAGAAAATACACTATTAAAAAGTAATAAGGAAAAAAAAAAGGAAGCTACAACATCTAGTACGCTTCAACAACCCTTAATAGTATAATAGTATACAATATATACAGTTTGTCAAATAGGTGTACGCCGGTGCTAAATTGAACATACAGGAAAAATGTGGATCTAGGGAAGGCCGAGGAAAAAAAAGTTAACTTCACTCCACCTGGGACTGTAGGTGAGACTACGCGGGGAAGTAAGCCCACGGAGAGGACCCTACCTACCCGCAAACCTACCTGTGACACCGTATGCAACCTTTATTTCTTTAAGGGCAGTGGGCACAGTTTTACCATTGTTCGTTTTACAGTTCCAGTTTTGGTAGTCACGGTAGCCAATCGAACCACGCAATCTCGTCCAGGGTGTACTGACGAGACTCGACCAGTCCTCCATTGTAAGGGAGGCGCGTTTCGTCTTTTAAGATGACGAGATCGCCGACTGCTAGATTAGCCATTTGATTAGCCCATTTTGGGCGCTGTTGAAGACCACCAAGATATTCATTTCGCCATCTGCACAGGAATGTTTGCGTAATCTGCTGTACTAATTTCCACCGGTCACGTAAGTTTAGAATTTTGTCAGGCAACTGAGGCTCTTGAATGGCTTCCATCATCAGGAAGTGTCCTGTTGTTAAAGATTCTAAATCATTTGGATCCGAGCTCATCGGAGTGAGCGGTCTTGAATATAGGGTGGCCTCAATCTTTGCCAACACCGTTGTGAATTCCTCAAAAGTTAGGATTTGCTCTCCGACAGAAGCTGACAAGAGCTTCTTTGTTGATCTTATAGAACCCTCCCACAGCCCTCCCATGTGAGGGCTGGCCGGTGGAATCAAGTACCACGATATGCCCCGTTGAGACATCTCTCGTCCTACCGCAGCGTTGTGCTCTGCATGGCGGTTAGTTCCTTCCATTCTCCTAGCACCCTTTTAGCGCCAACAAAATTGGTACCCTGGTCACTAAACATCTAATGAACTTATCCACAGCGAGCCAGAAACCGGCGAAAAGCAGCTAAGAATGCATCCGTAGTCAATTCTGACGCCAATTCCAAGTTTACTGCATGATTGGACATGCACACAAACAGGCAGATGTATGCCTTTGTTGTCTTAGACTTTCTAATGCGACCCAACGTAATCGTATATGGACCCCCGTAATAAACCCCAGTTGTTTAGAATGCTTTCAACTCTTCCAATCTTGCTATGGGGAGCTCTCCCATCAATGGAAGTGTGAGGATAATGAACGTGCCTTAAAGCACGGGATACATCGGCCCACCCGTCTACGAACTGCATCTCTGCCCACCATAATCCAAAATTGCTTCCTGAGCATCCAATGAAGGTTCTGTGGGCCTGGATCTTGGTTTTTCTGGTGGGACTCATCAATAATTAAATTGGTAAGCTGGTGATTGCGAGGCATCAAAAGGGGGTGCCTTTGCGCAAAGGGTAACTTGGCGTCGAAGAATCGACCACCCACCCTTAGGAAACCTTCACCGTCCATGAAAGGATTCAACCTGCCAATTTCCTTACGGCACGGCTTCTTTGCATCCAATCGAGCTATTTCCTCGGAAAACTCCTACCATTGGACCAGTTTCACCAGCCGAAGCATGGAGGCTGATAATTCTTCTGCAGTAAGTTCACCTGTATTTGGACTTTAGATCTTATTCTATTTATTCATCGTAAAATAAGGTGGTAGATCTCTTTAATGTTGGCAGTCTGGAAAAGCGATTCATCCATTGCGTAGGACTCTCATTGGCGTCGACTGTAACGTTCAGTGTCATTGCCTTTGTTTCTTCCGTCACTGAACCTGGTTGTTGCAAGATGGGCCAGCATTCCTCAGTTTTACTCAACCATGTTGGTCCACTCCACCATAAGGAATGGTCCAGAATTTCACTAGGGAATAAACCCCTGCTGGCGCAGTCCACCGGTTATTAGCGGTTGGGATGTGCCGAAATATATCTGGGGATAGCCACTCATGTATCTGACTCCTCACCCTGTTGGCAACAAACGTATTCCAACAATGAGGAAACGATTTTATCCAACTCAACGCTACACTAGAATCAGTCCATATATTGATATAATCAATGGCAATCTCGTTATAAAGGGCTTGACTGACATATTTGAGGAGCTTTGAAACCAGTACTGCAGCACAAAGCTCTAATCGGGGCAATGTTATCCTTTTCAATGGAGCTCGTGACAACAGGAACCAAACCATAACATTCCCATCCTCACCTTCAACCCTCAAATATACAACCCCAGCATATCCGCCTTCGGAACTGTCCGAGAAGCCGTGGAGTTGCAACCTTGCCTTTTCTTCAATTCGCAGCCACATTGGGATCTTAAGTTTTGCTAACAGAGGTAGCTTCCCCCAAAATCTGCACCACTTTTCCTGTATTTCAACCGGTGCCGGAGAACCCCACTCCATTCCAGATTGCCACAGATGCTGTATCAGGTATTTATCAACAAAGATTACATTGGCCAGATATCCCAAGGGGTCGTACAGCCGTGCAAACATAGAGAGAATTACACGTTTAGTTGCTTGTCTGGCCGTCGGCTGTACTTGGTACGAAAACTGATCATGAACTGGATTCCAGAGGAATTACAAATTTTGGTGGAGCTCTCCAGCTCACTCATGAAAGAGAATATCTCACTTGATATAGCACAGTGCTCTGGGGGTAGTTCCGCCAGCAGTTCTTGCCAGTTACTAATCCATTTTCTTAAATGGAAGCCGGCCTTACCTAGCATCCTGATCAGTTCTTGCTGCAAGCGCTTTGCCGATTCTAGGGACTTGACCGACGTCATCACATCATCCATGTAGGTTGCTGTCTTCAATGCAGCAGAAGCAGCCGGAAATGCCGATCCTTCATCCTCCACAAGCTGATGGAGGGTACGCAAGGCCAAAATGGGAGAAGATGAAACCCCATATGTCACAGTGGCCAGGGAGAATTTCCTTAAGGTGTCCTCGGATTCTCTCTCCAAAATATTCTTTGGTATCGGTGATGTTCCTTGCTGACAAGTATGTTGCGGTATATTTGCCTGATATCGGTAATAATCACCACTTCATGAACACGAAATCTTAGCAATATATCCACAATTTCCTTCTGCAATGAGGGACCGCTGTGCAAAACTTGATTTAAGGCAACACCTGTTGTTGATTTCATCTATGTGTCAAAAACAACTCGAAATTTGGTTATCTCTCCCTCTTCACCCTTCCGAAGTATGCAGGGGTGAGGAATGTAGTAGTGCTCTTCCTCTGGTGGAGTCGAGACTGGTAGCATTTAATCCTGTTACTGGTAATCCCTCATAAAAGTCACATAATGCTGTTTTAAGACTGGTGCTTTCTCTAGACGACTCTCAAGCAACAAAAATCGTCTTAGAGCTGCTTGTGCGTATCTTTCAGGACCTTCCGATCACTTAGGAATGGCAGTTCAACTTCATATCGCCCCGACTGACATCTCTTCACCGTAGAGCTGCTCGTATTCCCTATCAGCGAGAGACAGTTGGTCACCTGTGGCGGTTCTTCTACCGACCAAAACTGGCGAAGCAGATAATCAAGTTTAAGTTCTGTCACAGTACAAAAAATGTTTGATTCACTTGCCACTCCCCGTGACTTCCCTAGTAGGCAGTAGCTCCAGATGGTTTCAATGGTGAATGGCGTTTTGGAAGGCCCATGTACCTTCCGTCCCGTTACAACCAGAGGGAACCACTCAGCTCCTAGTAATATATCAATTGGTCTTGACCCGTCCCCCTCATCTGAAAGTTTTAAGCCAGAAAGGTGACGCCATGATGAGAGTTGGCTTGGCATTTGTTGAGAGTGTGCAATGGAGTTCACTACCAACGCATCTACCGCTAAAGTTAATGTCTTTGTAGGCTGAAATTCACACTGAGCCACTGCCCTTTCTGTGCCTAAAGGCGTGTTTCCCAAACCAAACAATTGCACTGAATTCGCCTTACTCGGCTTGAGTCCAAGTCGCTGTACACACTTTTGGAGCGTATGAACAGTTTCCAAATGCTGATGTTATTTTTCCTTTGTCAGAGGAATTATTAGTGCAGCAATTATTTATGTTTATCAATTTAGATTCAATAATCAATAATTACCTATCTTATTTGTCACAAGTTTTAAATGAGGATTAAATAGCAATGCGGTGACCAGAAAGATTTGCAACCCCCCTATAAAATTTCTAAAATTTTAACAGGAAGTCGAAATTTTAATATGATGTGAACCAAATATATATTTTTTTATTGGTCCAAATATACACATGCAGACTTTAATGATTTAAAAATAAAATCATAAGATTTAAAACCTGGAAACCTAAAAGTTGTATTTAATAGCATGCAATGTGTTCTCCGATTTTCTAGTGTATATTATTTTATTTCACATATATTACGAGATTTGAGGAACTATTTCAATTTTTAATCATTGTACCGAGAAAGTTGGTGCGAGGTTCAGTACCATTTATTTAATTGTATGCTCTAGCAGCATACCTGACTATTTATAGTTTAATTATAAATAAATATAGCTCATTATAGATTTAGTTATGTAATGCTTTGTTGGGTTAGTTCAGCTACGTTAGCTAATTTTTGTATTTTTAATAATGTAGAAGATCGGCAAAGTTTCTTAAGTTCAATACTTTGCTTTGATTTTATTCTCTTATTTTATTTAAACCTGATTGAAACTGTTTTAAAAGTAGTCCCTAATCACTTAAATGCAATGTATTATATTCTAGTTAAATTCGTATATGTTAGGATATAGTTGGATTTTTTTTTTTTTTTTTAGGAATAAAATATAATCTTATATTAACGTTTAGATGATTTAACTTTTTCAAAGTTTTTGATTCTAATAGGTGTGGGCAGTGTGTCCGAATTTCGGGATGCTCGCGTGAAAAAAATCCTGTTCTCAGCCCGATTGTCGGGACAGAGAGAGACGCTGTAATTTCAAAAATTTCGGGAATAATTTTTTCATTCAATAATATATAAAATATTGGGTAATCAAACATAATGTTTATGTTTGCTATTGTTATTTGATATTTGATAGGTATTTATTTAAGTTATCTTGGTTAATTGTTTTAATTTATAGCTCACATAGGAATTCATTTAAGAAATTAAATTTGAGCTTTGATTTAAAATCATGTATAAGAAATAGTTAACTATATATTTTTAACACCCTTTCTCGTCTCAAAGTAAGTGATTCTTAATTTCGCGTTCCCGTTTATTGATTTGCTTTTCTGTTCTCGTCTCGAAAGGAAAAAATTCGATCTTTCACAGCCCTAGATTCTAATTCTTTTTTAAAACGATTATTTGTGTCATTTTATTTAAATTAATACCTTTAAATTTATCTCCACATGATATATAATCAATCACTTTTTGTTTGTACTGGTATTAGAGTGTCCTGTAAATATCATAGAGGTAGCTTTGAATGAAAACACATTTAGAACATTTTGCTTAATATATTTTTATAGAAAATAAATACAAAAATCCTATTTCGAATCATACGATATGTTTGGATTAGAAACAATTTTTTTTATTAAAAAGCACGTGATTTACTGAAGATTTGATCAAAAAATATCCTGGTTGATGATATTAAAATATGTTAAAGGCACTATATGGGAGAGTACTAACTCGCGTGCAGACCTTTAGAAATCCCGAAATATTTATGAAGTGGTTGGATATATTTTAAAATAGTTTTCAAAAAATTGTTGGCGAGAATTATAAGGTTTCTTTGACTGGCTAGAAAGTTTTAATTTTAAATTAAAATTGAGTAATAAACTAGACGCTTTACGTGAAATTGAGTGCTTCTAAGATTAAATCATAATGTCCTAAACCTATATCTAATCTTCTTCTATAAATTAAAGTCATCTTTTGATAAGATTACAATTTGTGGGATTTTCATTCGGTTCTATATATTTATTATACGAAATTTTTTAATTTAAAATTAAAAATTAAACTTTTTAACTTGTCAGAACTTTAGCATTCATTTTAGTGAAAGCATTATTTTAAAATATCCATCGACTTTTTAAAATAAATTGGGATCTCTAAACGTTAGCAATGCTTCTCAGTGCTCCTAATTAATTATAATTGCTGCTGACAGCCAGTCCCTTGAATAAAAAATTAAAGAAAAGGACCATTGAATTTTAAGTTTTCTTTGTAATTAGACAGTCAGATTAAACTTATTTGTGTTCAGGATAAGGGTACTTAGGGTTGTGAGCAAGGGCTAGAGATGGGAAAGGCCACGACCTAAGGTTTCTTGGTAAAAACTGACCGTTTGACTTGAGGAGCTCAATCTTGTATATGCATTATAGTAAATTCGAATTTAAAGAAAATCGTTTAAAAAATGCCCTTATTACTAATCTGTGGTCAATGGGGACCGCACCTAGCAATCATAACTTTTAAGGAGTAGAACCTTGGCGGGGAGTGCACCCTGGGGTTGTGTATCTGATTTTCCTTAGCTGTGGTCTAGCCACAAATCGAATAAAGTTGTCATTTACTGCTTTTACCACAAAGTATATTTAATCAAATTATTCAACCAGAACTTTTTGTCCTAGACTATTAAATTGAGGTTCAATCTGAAGGACTGTTATACCTTATAAAATATGTGCATCGTTAAAAACTTATTTAATTTTACCCAAGTAAAAATAAAGTTACTTAAATAATTCTAGTTTTGTATTTTCTTTCTGTACTTACAATTAAACTTGAGAAAATCTTTCCATGCGTGCATGAATCAATTTAACTTTCTCTTTTAGCCCTGAAGATATTAACAAACAATATAACAATAGAAACCAATATATTAGACCACAAAGATTATATTTAAGAGCCCATTTCAGAGCTATATATGTTTTTTTTTGCATGTACAACATACTTAACTTATACAACCTCGTAAATAGATCGAAGGAACAAGGGGTTTGTTTTAATTTGTAAAGAACGGGTGTATGCGAGACCTGCTCCTAACATTTTTTGCTAGTTTTATTTTTTATCATTTGTAAAAATATGCTAATATTTACTAAGTTTGTAACAGGCTAAAAAAATATAATAACGCTGCATTTTGACTTTTTATAAAAGAAACTATTAATTTTAAATATTTAAGACCAATTTAGTATAAAAATATAGTATATTTCTAAGCTTAATTATTGAGTAATTTTTTATCTAATTAGAGGATCTAACGATCTCTTCCCTTGTTACTAGGGCTATCTATGGACGGAACACTGAACTCTATAGAGGGTTGGAACTAAGAGTTTGTAAGCCACTCCCATCGTTACATCACTTCTTCAGACACACAAGACATTCCTTTACCAGTCATCACTAAACAAAACAAGCCCAAGCCAAAGGGTGTCTAATTTATTAATGAATTATTTACTTTTCAATAAGCCAGATATTAATTACTGTTTATAGTGTATTTTACAAACCAATGTTGACGTGAAACTGTACTAGCATTCACTTATATAGAGTATGGGTGCTAAGTACAGAAAAAAATTAAGAACCGGTACCCACTTCAGTGGTCGAAAGGTCCAAAGGCCCCAACAAATACTCTTATCCGTAGGTACGTGGTCCGTAGTCCATGGTCCGTAAGAAATCGATGTCACAATATCAGAATGCTCTGGCCACAGAGTCCTTATCCGTAAGTCCTTACTCAGTAGAAATTATCCACCTTAACCTTCTACGGACTACCAATCCCAGCCAAGTAAATATGTGCATGCGCATTGAAATATTGTTCCAATAATGAGTCATTCTCTCAGTCATATGAACAATTTTGAAATTGTTTGAATTTGGAAAGGTGTCTATGAAGTCATGCAGTTTAAGGAGTCAAATGAGTCATTTCATATAAAAACAAGGGTTTCTGAAATACAGAAGTTATCATGCACTTTGTGTGTAAACGATGATGTGTTATTGTCAAGTTGCTCTGGTGTGTTGTCAAATGGACTCACAAGGACAAAACTTGTAGGTGATGTCTTGTCAGCTGTGACGATAATTCAGAATACCAGAAGTGTTCTAAAAGTGGAACTGCACATCGAAGCTATTGCCATCGAGAGGAATGTATGTCATCAACACCCCAGCAATGAAGGATTCCCTAAATATGTTGATGTTTCGGATGTCTTGTTTAATATCCCTTGCAAAATTGGACCAGGAACCGGGTCTCAAGGCTGCTATCGAATCAAGATGATACCTGCAACAAAATCAAACCAAGGATCAAGGAACGAGACCTCGGTAAAAAGAAACGACAAGGATTTCTTAAACATCTAGGGCACGTATGGGTAGTTGGAGGAAGTGGAATTAGGCCCTCTCTTCCACAATTTCCACCTAGGCATTGCAGGAGGGCTATTTTTGATCCTGTAATAAGTTTTAAGACATGATTTCAAAGGGTTTTTGGAGGCATGTTAATCACTGAAATCATGTGGTTTGACAGTTGGTTATAAGAAACGTGTAGAATAGTTAAAAGTTTTGGGAGGCATGTTAATCCCATGATTACGAGACGGACGGAGAGCTTAAAGTGAAGGGTTATTTAAATCGTTTATTGTGTGATTATCCGTGTCAGGAGCTAGGACGAGGGATGTCCAACCGAACACCTCAGCTGAGGTTACGGCCTACGTTGAATAAGGTGAATATTCTACAAAACCTGACTTTAACCTGAAAATACACCTATTGAGACAAAGAGACATACTAAAAACACAAATTTAACAAAAAATACGCAAACTGTTGTCGGCCCATTTCAGGGCCAACAACTTACAGAGTGGACAAACCTACGCAAAATGACCTTGTTCACCAAAAGAGGCATTTGATACAGGACTGGTCCAGGGATCTGGACGAGGACGTTGATATAGAACAACTAGACGATGAAGGGGGAGACAGTGAATTCGTTGCAGTAACGGTTCTCAAGAGAAAATTACAATTTAAAGCCGCAGAGGACAAACCCCCTAAGGCGGTTAAAGTTTCAAATCAATACGAGACTCTCTCAGACAACGTAGAACAAATGGAAACTACAAACGTTCCAAATACAAGCTCTAGCGGAACCAACAACACTGGAACACAAAATTCCAAGACTAAACTACCACCCATTGTAATTGCAGGGACAGCAAACTACACTAAAATCGTCAAGACCATGAGAACAGACATGAAAGGGCCCTTTAAAGTGTTCTGTATTAAAGATGGTCTAAAAATCCACACGATCACTCTTGAGGACTTAAAGGATTACAAGCCCTTCTCAAAAATTCAGGACAGGAGTACCACACCTATACTCTGCCACGTGACAAACCCCTCAAGGTTGTAATAAAGGGACTACCACCAAACATGCCGGTAGAATATATAAAAGAGGAGATACTGGCGCTAGGTATACAACAACTGACGTACGACAATTTACCGCAAGGACGCAGACATAGCACAACTCACATGATAACATAAAGCTACTTCCAATCTTTGTCTGTACACTGGCGAGGACAGACAAGAACTACAAAATATTCCAAGAGACTGCCATAAACAATACAAAGGTTAAGGTTGAACATTACGTTCAGACAAAAAACCACATACTCCAGTGCCACAGGTGTCAGAAGTTTGGCCATATCAAGAACAACTGCGCAAACAACCCGAGATGTGTCAAATGTCTACTACACCACTTGACCTCGGATTATCAGAAGAAAGACAATACTACGACTGCGAACTGTGTAAACTTTGGGGGAAGGCATACAGCCAACTACTTCAAGGGCCCAGAATACTTAAAGGTGGTTGAAAGAAAGATTGAACAAAGACAACAGAAACAAGACAAACTACTCACCTCGACGCGAACGAAGACTGTATCTGGGATCTCCTTCCCTCCCCTGCCCAACAAATCGGCACCGACTATCAACCTTAACGCAACACCAAGGTCATACAGAGAGATACACTAATGAACAAAAGGAACACCACACAACTGACAAAGGAACCGGAACCATCCACTTCATCCACCCCGTTTGATTTCAAAGAAATTATATCCATATTCAAAGAAATGAACATTTGTGGTCTGATTAAACACTTAAAACCTTACTTGCTTAGAATCAAACACACTGAGGACAAGACGACCAAACTCATGATCATCATCGAAGCAGCCACTGACTTTTACTTTAATGACAATGATGAATAAAGCAACTAACCAGCTCAGGATCCTCATTTAGAATGCAAATGGACTGATGCAACAAAAGCATGAACTCGAAGACCTGCTAAGCATATATGGGGTCGACCTGGCGCTCATATGTGAAACACACCTTAAAGAAGACAAACGACTTAACATTACAAACTACAATGTGTATCGTACGGACAGACAACACGCTAAGGGGGGAGGGACAGCTATCCTAGTCAAAGAGCATCTACCGCACTACAGACCAACTATCGAAGATACAGAAAACCTTGAAGCCACGGCAATAACAGTGAACACCAGAACCGGGTACATTAATTTTGTAGCTGCGTATAACCCGCCGTCCAAAACACATCTGAGACAGGACTTAGAAACTATAATGACATCTGACAACTACTTCATTGGAGGAGACTTAAATAGCAAAAACACGTCATGGAAAAGCAGGTTGACTAACAGGAATGGACGAATACTCGAAGACCATTCAAACGAAGCTGATTACAACGTACTGGCGCCAGATGTTCCCACATATTACCCTGCAAACTATCTCAATAGACCCGGGTGTATTTTATATTATACTGACCAACTTAAAAATAATGCCGGACACACCACAATCCAATTCTGTGTGAATGGGATGTCAACTTAGACCACCAAACCACTTGGCGAAGACCAAAAATATCCACAACCAACTGGGAAAAATACACAACGGACCTCCAAGAAATCATACCGAGGAACTTAGACCTACATACGGAGCAAGACATTGACGCGGCTATCGAACTTTTTACCACGACACTGAATGAAACCTACAAACTTGACACCACGCAAACACAAAAACCCCAAGACTATACAATCGACAACCCGGAACTCAACTATCTGCTAGCCCAAAAGAGGGAGGCAAGAAGGGATTGGCAGAGGTTGAGATCTCCCACGGAACGTGTTAGATATAATCGTCTTAAGGCAATTGTAAGAAGAACTGTAAACATGATTAGGAACACAAACTTTAATATTTTTGTGACCGAAACAGCTGTCAACATTTAGGGGACTTGGACCTTAAAAAAAGTGCTAAAAGGGAAGTCAAAAAAATCATCCACACCGGCCATCCACGGACAACGGGGGATCGCCTTCAAAAGTTTAGACAAAGCAAATGCCATAGCACTATCAATTGAAGACCAGTTCAAACCAAATCCAATACACGACAGAAATTTCAATAGGGACGTCACAAGAACAGTTTACAACTTTATCCAAAGACCAATAACAGACTTGCCAGCCCCCGTCACGGAGCAGGAACTTCGAGCCGACATAAAAAAACCTAAAACTGAACAAGGCACCCGGACTTGATAGAGTACGAAACGAGTTGCTAAAGAACGTGCCTGAAGTAGCGATATCTCATCTCACACAGATCTTTAATGCTGCCCTCATCATTGTTTACTTCCCAATTGCCTGGAAAGAGGCCAGGGTGGTATCTATACCGAAGCCGGGAAAGAACCCCATCTTTCCTCAGAACAGGCGACCCATAAGCTTACTAAGTACTGCAGGAAAACTTTATGAAACACTAATTCTCAAGAGATTAAAACGACATTCTGTACAACACGCAATAATACCGGACATCCAATTTGGTTTCAAACATCAACACTCAACTATCCACCCACTACTGAACTTCGTCGAAGATGCAACAGACAGCTTTAACAACAAACAATATCTATTAGCAATATTCTTGGATATTGAAAAAGCTTTTGATAGGGTGACTTATCTCGGCCTTATCCAAAAACTGATAATACTCAACTTTCCTCAGGGTATTATACATTTAATATACAGCTACCTGCACGATAGGAATTTTCAAGTCTCAGTCGAGGGCACAATGTCGGGGAAAGTTCGTGCGGAGGCGGGAGTACCGCAAGGGTCCGTGCTGGCCCCCTTCCTCTACAACATTTACGTGGTGGACGTCCCAACCAAGGTTAATATGACAATAAGAATCTTCGCTGACGACACCCTGATTTATACTAGACAAAGAAATATATACTACGCGTCATTAGCGAAGCAGCGATACCTGAAGACCTTTGAATCTTGGCTCTCCAAGTGGAGGATCAAAGTCAACGCGACCAAATCTGCTGCCCTGGTCGTAGCCAGAAGAAGGCAAGTACCACCGGCCAATTTTACACTTTACGATGAGGAGATACCTTTCGAAGCCGATACTAAATATTTAGGAATTCACATTGACAAAAAAACTAAATGGGCGAAGCATGTCACTGAAACAAATAGGAAAGCGATGGCAGTGTTTATACAACTCTACCCACTGCTGAAGGGAACCCGACTAACTCAACGAGCGAAGCTTACAATATTCAAAACCGTCATACAACCAATCTTACTCTACGGCTGTGTAGTGTGGAGGTATGCAGCCAGGACGCACTGCAACAAACTACAGACAGTACAAAATCGAATTCTCAGAACAATAACTGGAGTGGACTTACGCACAAGAATTGATCATCTCCACGCCATGACCCGGAACAAGTTACTCACTGAGTTCTTTCAGGAGTTCAGAACTAAATTCTACAGGAATTCAGCTAACCACGAGAATCCCATCATAAGTGCACTAGGGGACTACGATGTAAATGAGCGAAGAACTTACAAACGCCCGAGATTGGAGTAGCAACAGATTCACTCACAACTTCACTTTCACATTTTCATACTTCATAAATGTTTATTTACTAATCAACTATGTAATTCTTTTCCAGTAATCATTCACAACTTCACAATTCAATCACATCCATCATTCATTAGTTGTAAAAATTTCATAAATTCACTGTTTTCACCCTCATTCCATGAGGATAAGGGTTAGCGTATGCTGCCTTTAACTCACAAAGCAATACAGCCCTTTCACAGGTGACCTAGCTTGGCGCTTCTGTCAAGGTAGATATCTTGTGTCGGGCTACAGACAACTCAAACCGTGTACTTTGTACAATCAATTTATTGGTACCAAGTCATATGTTATCTAAAGTTCATGCAACGAGGATAAGGGTCTGTTACAACAGCCTGTAACTCGCATATCAAATCAGCCAAAACTTCCCACTGCTTGTCAATGACTCTATTGGCAAGTGGGGAGGTTGGGGCAACAGGGGAAACAAAATAATCCCTTGAATCATGTGGTATGACAGTTGGATTAAAGTAATGTTGTAGAATAGTTGAAGGTCGAGAGCGGTGTAAATCTCTGAAGCACTGGATATATAAAGAAACCGGAAACAACAAGGGATAGTTCACTAAATAGTATAAGGTTGGAAGGTACAAGCTATAGAGCAGAAGGTACCATGTCTACCTGTTTACAATTCCTTCTTGCTGAATCGACGGTGACCAATCCAACAATATCTCCGCTAAAAAATGTTTAATCCACCATCGCTCGTAGTCACATGGCTTAAATCAACAAGCTCACAGTATATATTTTGGTTGCCAGAAATATTGAGGTTCAAAACCCTGTCATGGCTAAGGTAGTAGTTATCTACTTTTTAATTATCTATGTGATTTTCCCACTCACCCTACAAGCTAGTACGGGTGCATTTACTAACATTACAATCCACTGGAGGATTATTTTAATCATATTTACTAAAGAAAATTTGGTTATAAAACTTCAAAAACACTCTCCTTTTCTCGCATCACTTTCCTCTCCACCTTAAGTACTTTCTTGTATGTCTTAATTTCTAATCAAGAAACTTAACAATTGTTGTATAGTGTATATCAGCTTTCCACCAAGACAATCTTATTATCGCGGAAAGTGATTAAAAACGAACGTAAGTGGTCCCATAAAAAGGGAGAATGCAATCTAGTATACTTATCCTTAAATTGGCCGCCTCGCGTTTCTATTATGTCATAAGCATACTTGAGTGCCCCAGCTATTATTAGTTACTTCTACTATCTAATTTCTGTTTAAGATGCTAGCGTTTAATTAAAGGCATTAGAATATTTTATCTATAGGTAGCATTTCAAAACCCAAATGAAAGTTAGATGATAAAAACGGTGAAAGTTACATCACATGATTTCCACAACATCGATTTTTATACATCAAACCCCAATAGGAACCCAGTAAATACTTTTTTATATAAATCAATTTAAATATGTCATAAGAATCTTTTAGCTAGAATCTTAAATGCATTGTAAGGGCATCAAGGGTGTCAAACATATAGTAGAACTATTTAAATTTAGGTTTACAAAATTGACTTCCTCCTATTTCCCCTGTACTCTTCAAATGCTACAAACCAATTACCACCACTCCCGGAGTATGAACAACTTCCCATTAAGATTTGTTTTAGGAGTCCTTCTACATTTAATTAGTAAATTAATTTCTAAGGTCTAGCATATTTAACAGTAAAGCCCTATAATTTGGCTCTGTTGGTAAGGTGTCTGATCACTGAATTAAGGGTTCCGGGTTTGATCATTGTTGATGAAATATGGGGTTATCCTTTAACAGTGATGTGAGTTCAGTGATGGTGTGCCTTGAGAAACATGGTTACAACAGTAGTTATGACATGGTTATGACAAGGGCGGATTTACGACTCCGCCACCCATAGGCATTAGATAATTGGCCGCCCACTTTTCTTAGCTTGATTACTAACCTTCTAAATCCCCGTTATACTTTTAAACCCTTCATACACTTGCATATGTTATATACACAAATGATATCTGTGTAGTTACTGATAGAAAGTTCTTACATTATTTGGTCATTTATTATAGTTAGGTTTTAAAAGTATTTAGAATTCATTCTTTGCGCTGAGCTACACATGACAGTACAGAATAATTATCAAAACACAATTGATTATGTAGAGGCACGTAACATCTAACTACTAACGAAGATAAATTAAAATGTTTTAATAGCCAATAGGATGCGAGAAAATATGTAGGCTACATCCGTATGAGATTTTGTACAAAGGCCCTCACAATTTGAAAATCTTTTCGTTTTACATTTGACCTTACAGCTGTAAGAAGATAAAAAAATTAGCTTCAATATCACGACAAAAGGAGGTCTGCCTGACGGAGTAAACGAAGGTATGTAAGCATTGTTGTCAACATTATTTATGTTATCAAGTGTTTCACATTTTATAATTACTGACACCTAATATTTAGATTATGAATTTAGCTGTGAAATTAATTTATTTTTTTGTTAATGTTACTAAACTTTATAGACAATTATTAAGTAATAATGACATATTTATTTAATAAATTAGTTTATTAAATAACCCGCCTCGGTGGTGTAGTTGGATAACTCGCTTGTCGTGTTAATCTTGACTGCTGAGGACGGGGAGATCGAGGTTCGAATCTCGGTCGGGTGAACTGGAAGAGGTTTTTCCTAAATGGTTTTCCACTCTCCCTCCACACAAATGTAGGTTCACTTCATCTAATTCAACCTTCCCAATTCCTAATCCATTAGCGCAGTTAGTACTTAAAGCGTATAATACGAACTGGTAGTAAGACGCGGTGCTAAATATTAGTTTATTAAATAAAACAGTTAATGCTGACTTACTTTCATTTAAACCGTATAGATATTTTAAATAATGAAGAAGAATATTAACAGTGGCTTTCTTTAATAATTTAGTATTTATACCTTATTAACATTGGACGCTTTATTGATTGAATGTATGCAATTCGTCTCTTATGTATATTTCAACTCAAATATCTTCCACTGTGTATGTTTATTAGTTTATACGGGAGCAGGCAAAGTGATAGACAATAAAGTGGTCGACACGAGAGGACAAAGTGGTAGACAGCAAACTGCTAGACACGAAGAAACGACACGGACCAAGTGATCGACACTAGCTGGACTATGTGATAGACAACCAACCAGTAGACAAAATGATAACAATTATTTGGAAGGCTGGGTGGGTCAAGTGGCCGACACGACTTGGACCAACTGCTAGACAAACTCAAGTATAGCAGTACAAAGTGATAGACAACCAAGAGGTCGACACGAGAGAACAAATCTGTAAAATGACCAACTGCTAGACACCCAGAAACGACATGGACCAAGTGATCGACACGAGCTGGACCATGTGATAGACAAGCTCCCATATAAGAGGACAAAGTGATAGACAGCCAAGCGGTCGACACGAGAGGACCAACTGCTCGACAAACATCGAGATGAATCCAGTTAAGAGTGGCTCAAGTGACAGACTAGTTATTTCAAAACTAACAAAGTGATATACATGGGCTTAGAAAGTTGGGTATAAGGATAGTCTGGATCCTCCTATAAATTGCTGTCCTCCCGACACCCTAGATTTAACTAGCCCAAAAAGGGTGAGGTCCCCTTATATGTGTATAAACTTAAACCATCGTGTTTTTAATTTTAATAATTTACGTACACATTGCCCTCTATAAAATATATTTTCTAACACTAGTTTATTTATCATTTCGAATAAATAATAGGTTTTGATACATACAATATGGTATCTGAAAATAAATAGTGTTTCTCTGAATGAAACGAGTTATCGGATCTGAGGAAAGGAGACAAACATTTAGTTATAAATGGTAAAACCATACTTTAAGAACTAACAAGATGAAATAAAAAATTATATAAAAGAGCAACAGCCAGAAACTAAGTTGGTAGCATATGATCAGGGTTCGATTCCGGTCAGGTACAGTGAGGGTGATTTTTCTTAAAAGGTTTTCCACTCTGTCACCACGCAAATTCAGGTGCACTATAAATAAATTTAATCTTCCTCATTCTCAACACATTAACGTAATTAGTAAATAAGCGTCTAACCCGAACAGGTGGTAAAGACACAATGATACAACAAAAAAATCTAATTGCACTAATGGATTAAAGAAGAAATGTTGTTATTATAAGATGTGTACTCTCATTTGCATTTAGGGAGAATGTAAACCATTAATGAAATATCACCCTCCGTACACCCGCCTGGATTTGAAGCCTGATATCCCCGTCATTGACAGTCCAGTCTATTTTGAGAATGACGCCTTAGACCATCAACCATCGAAGCTAAGAACATTTTATTGATGTTGCGTTAGCACCAGGTTTATTAGTGGGTTATAATAAGGAGATAAGTTAAGATAAAATAATCCCGCATTAGTGTAAAAGTTAGATGTAAAAATTACAAGGGTGGTAACTATCAGCCCAATCCGCTCAGTCGGAATGATCACTCTTATTCAAGCTACTCTAAAACCTTATTAGACCGTGTGACAAACAGCGTTATTTAGGAGGTCAAACAATACCTATACCTAGCATAGTGTTATTTAGGAGGACAGACAATACTTAGACCTAGCAAACAGTGTTATTTAGGAGGTCAAGCAATACCTATACCTAGCATAGTTTTATTTAGGAGGTAAAACAATACTTAGACCTAGCAGAGTGTTATTTAGGAGGTCAGACAATACTTAGACCTAGCATAGTTTTATTTAGGAGATCAAACAATACTTACACCTAGCAGAGTGTTATTTAGGAGGACAGACAATACTTAGACCTAGCAAACAGTGTTATTTAGGAGGTCAAACAATACTTACACCTAGCAAACAGTGTTATTTAGGAGGTCAAACAATACTTACAACTAGCAAACAGTGTTATTTAGGAAGTCAAACAATACTTACACCTATCATAAAGTGTTATATAGGAGGTCAAACAATACTTACACTAGCATAAAGTGTTATTTAGGAGGTCAAACAATACTTACACCTAGCATACAGTGTTATTTAGGCAAACCATACCTATAACTCCATTCACGGTAGGAATTACTCTCTGAAAGGTCTTTTTTACTACCAATATCCTACTATATAATAGATTTCTGATATGGAAAAAGGGCTTTCAGAAAACTATTCCTACGGTGAACGGACTCTACATATACATTTTAAGCATAATCTGTAAATCCGTTCGAAAACTTAGGAATTAAAAACAATCACTCATTGATAGACTATCCTTAATTTGAGAGGTAGGGTAAAAATTTAAAAAAATCTTGAATATCCTTATAAATATAAATATCAAGTTTGGAAAAAATCCATTCAACCGTTTTGAGTCTGTGGCCAGGGAGACAAACAGACCGACAGACATGGGAACAGACATAATTGCAAAATCTTGGCACAAAAAGCTCAAGAAATCACACTACGGGGCATTAAAACTTATAGCTTACACTAAGGCAACGCGCTCTACTTTGTATTTCAAAAATTATTTAAAAAATAATCCAAAATTTCAGTGACTTTATATTATTTATCTGTCTCTTTGACTTTTCCATGTAACACCCAATTACTTCACACTATTTTTCATGAGCGTAGGAAGAGTTTGGTTATGATTCTTCCGCGTGGTGAAGGGGGTCCAAATTGTATGCTTCTGGCATGATATTAGGACTACTGAGAGTAAGAAAATTATTTTAAAAAGTGGCGGCGGAACCTTATTTGTGTGAAGGGTATCAAAAAGGGTTTTTTGGGAACTTTTCTATCTCCCCTCTTTCCCCCAGTTAATATTTCAAAAGTAGATGCTTAGAAGTTAGTGCTCCTCAAGTGGAGAGTTTTTTTTAGAACCATACGCTTTTTTTTTTCAAGATATTTAGTGTAGACTTCTCCAAGTTTTTTTAAAAATTTGGATAATCCAAAACGCTATTTGGGGTAGTTCTCCTTCTGCAAATTTTTGAAAATGGATGCTTCTAAAATCTATTCTAATAGTGCTCAACCATCATTTTTTATAAATTAGATTACCTAGAATCTATTTAAACCTCACCCAGAATTCTTTTGAAACTTGGATGCCCGTAAAGTAATTTTAGGGGGATCTTTGCCAGATATTTTTTATGGAATTTTTTTAAATATCAGATGCAGCTATAAGCTATTTGAAGTATTTGAAGAATTTTTGAAAATTCGATGCCTTTAGATGATATACTACCTATGAAGATTGGAAAACAGAATCAAGATAATTAGTTTCTCAAATTGACTAATTTAAAGACTCTTTAGCTATCAACATTAAAAACTTTGGTGGGAAGTGGAATTTTGGAACATCCTAACCCTCCCCCCCAATCCCCCCACACACACTTCCCTCTCGCTACGTTCTTGCTATGTTCCTATCTTATTAGCCTGCTTCTCTTTAGGATAAACAAAAGTTCGTATCAAATCTGTCAAGGTTCATATTGTGTAAGGCATATTAAAAAACCTTTAAACTAGGGTTGATTAAAAAATACTGAGTATACATACATCTACCTAGCCCAACTTTTATAGTGTGTGCTTGTGTGTATATATATATACACATTAATATGCCTGCTTAGTCAACCAGAAGAAAATTATTTTTAAACAGATATCCTGCAATAACAATGCAATGTATTTGTTAAAAATCGACCAAAACTTCTTTGTCAAATATTCTTCACAACGCCTAAATAGACTGCATTTTACAAAAACGCTTCTAATAATAGTGTACATGCAATAAAATTTAACCCATAAAATACATCCCTAATGAGTAACTATGACTTGTGATAATAACAGAAGTACCAATATAATATGTTTACGTACGATTCCAATAGAATTGTACAAGGTAAGTAATAATTTGAAAATATAATAAATACATTAACTGCTGGGTTCAAATCAATGTTATAGTTTATTCCTTGTGACGTTTGTTTGGGGTTATAATTTCCTGACACTGACAGTAAAAATACACTTCAGATAAAAATTGACTTGCTGTTAGGTTTCAAAGAGATGCCGCTCTTATCAGTCCTTGCAGGTGCTGTACTCGTGACCTTGTTATATTTAGGGGCAAGATGATACTACAAGCAAGACTTTCTGTCTTTATAGAGACCTTTGACCTAGTACACCAAAGCTCTAGAGCAGTCATGTCAAACTTGCGGCTCGCAGGCCGTATGTGGCCCGATCCATGATTCTGTGCGGCCCACGGACCTTTTTAAGAACCATATACAAATGTGGCCAGATCCATTTTATTATATACATTGTAGAAATACACCATTTTATATTATCACATTTAGCTATTAGGCATTATTTGGAGAAATATTGCACTTGAGGACCTAATTTTTACTTTTTACTCACCAGAGATCGATTAACAAAAATTGTAAAATTTACACGCCTGTGTCCCATGTTTGACAATGTATAATTGTGTGTAGAGTTGTTTTATCTTATGATAAGGAAAAAACACCCAAAAGGTCACGGCTTACGGAACACACTTTTGTCAACATTGAAAAGTGACTCAAACACAAGAGTTTGGAATAATCACACTGCTGGGGGGAAGGATGGGGGGGAAGGATGGGGGGGGGAAGAAAAAAGAATCAAGTCTTAAATTAATTTTGTAATAATTAGTAAGGACTTTGAATTAATTTTTTCTTAATATGGTAATAATAAAGAATTTTCTGAAATGCGGCACCCTTAGTATTTTCAATATTAAATGTGGCCTTTTTGATCAAACGAGTTTGACACGTCTGTTCTACAACTAGCTATCATCCGGTGCGGTAAGCGAGAAATTGGCCACGCAGACGTTTAGCTCTAACGCAATGTTTAGTTATTACTTACTTATTCTATGGCATTAGGAAAGCTCAAGTTCATTGCCGCACTTAAAAAAGTACGCCACCTATCCCTATCTTTAGTTAGTTGTATCCAGTCCACCTCATTACACACTATTTCTTTCAGGATGCATTCTAATGCTATCCTATACTATGTGTTATTTCAAAATATGGTTCACGCCATAATAAAATCAAAATATTCAGACATGGCTCTTTTTTCTTAACAATCCTATATCTCAAGTTTCATTAATAGAAAAAATGTGTGAAAATGTAACATTATTCTATTTCCAACAACATTTTAATCATATTCACGGAGCTATGAGACCAGGATTGATGGAAAAGGGTTTTAGATTTAGTCTTCCTCTAACAAATACAGTAATTATTTGATAGGCTCACAACATAACATTATAAAATATTTGAGAACAACAGAGAGATTTCCTTTTTGCCTCGAAATAAGAAGTTTCGTAGTTTTTTTTCCCTCTTTCTTATTTAAATGATTTAGGGTGGCTATAAGTGAAGGCTGAAAGAGAGTATAAGCTTATACATAATATATAAGTAGTTCCAGAAAACGTTGAATTGTGAATATTATTTTAAAAGTAGGCCTATTTATCATATCTATCATAAGTGAAATATAAAGATCACATTACTTGATGTATGAATTCCTTAAAATGGTTAGTAACTTTTAACTGTTAAATACTGTTATTACTACCAGAATTTATGGCTAGAATGTACCTAAAACTTTTTTTACTTTTGAGTTCATCAGAATGACTGTATTATATATCTTTTCTGGCCCCAAACCTAACAATATAAAATCACTACCTATACTTTGATATTGTCTTTAAAAAAACATATGCATGCTGTCCAAAATATTCACGCTGGTCCTATAACTCAGGTAAGTACACTATTCAAATGTATTTAATGAATAATACATTTATATTAAATTAGAGAATATTATAATTTGTAGCTTAGATACAAGTAAGGTAGAATCATTTATTGCTACAACCAGAGCCTGGATAAGCTACAAAATGTAAAACATAATTTAGATATTTAAGGTTCATGTTTAGACGATTACTTAAATATGCGAATAATACATTAATTCTTTACGTATTGACACATATATATTTGAATGTTTTAACAATAACTTGACACAGTGACGCCAAATATATTAACGTCGGCGAGGGTTGAGGGGTTGGGAACAAACCCTACACAGCCAGAACTAAATATCAGTTTGTAGGGAGACATAAGGAAAATGTTAAATGGCCCTAGAAGCGTAGAATTATTATTACATGGTAGCTTATGGAAACTATTTACAAACATAAGTTCCAAAGTTAATCTTTCTTAATTTTAATATTAGTCCAGTGCGTGCTAGAGAAATTTCTCCATCTGGTATTATATCTGACTATTAGTCATGACAACCTAGTCTTAAAATATATTTTAGCTTTGTGGGGTACAGCGAGAGTAAATCCGGTGCATGTGATGCGGACCATTGGACGCTTACCTTTTTTTAGGGTGTAACTTTCGCAATACACTGGATTGTCGATGACGATGAGATCGGGGTTCAAGTCCTGGCCAGGTGTACTGATAATTTTTTTTCCTAAATGGTTTCCCATTTTCCCTCCATGCATATGTGGGTTCACTTTGTCTAAATAAATTATTATCATTAATCCATAAGCGGAATAAGTTCATATGCTTATAATCCGAGTGGGTAGAAAAACACGATGGAAAAACAACTAAATAAATAAATCACGTAGTTAAAATAAATAAACCTACTCCCTTGTTAGTAAATAAAAAACCTGTAGATACACTGAATTAATAACAAAATGTACCCATATTTTCATATCATCACTATCGCATGGTGTAGTGAACTTGTTAATGTGTCAGTATACCTAACCGGAATTTGAACCAGGTCTCTTAACTACCGGCAATTCAATGTAATACGCGAGCGAAGCTTTATGATCATACGACCACCGACGCGGGTAGCACTGCAGTGAATGAGGGAAGAAAGCCATGATCATGGTTACATGCTTTCATTTTATAAGTTTATTTTTAAGGTATATGGTATTAGCGGGAGCTAATTACTTAATCATTATATATTATGGTAACTATATTTATAAGCTTAACTTAGGCGATATGATATAATCCTTAAGAAAATATATCATTTAATTGAATGATATAATTTAACAAGTCAAGGAACCTTAGCAATAAAAAGATTTGAACATTATGTTAAATTAACTTTTTACCCTTCATATAGAGGAATTTCGGTGAAATTTCTTAAATATAGATAAAAACTTGCCCCTATTCCCTATATCCTTGGTTGCATATTTAGAGAAATCGTGAATGCCCTTAATGGCCAGTGAGTTAAGTAGCCTCTTCTTCGGTGGCCGCAAGGTCTAACGCGCTACTCGCAAAATTGACTTGACTGCTGATAAATGATGATCAGGGCTCGATCCCAGTCGGGTGGACTGAAGGTTAATTTTCCTAAATAGTTTTCCACTCTCACTCCACAAAAAAACGGGTGCAGTTCCTCTAAATTCAACCTTATTCATCCCTAAACACACTAGCGTAGTTAATATATATATATATATTTATTCGTATAATTCTAACTGTTAGTAACTCTAGTATAACGCGGTGCTAAAAAAATTAGAATTTGTAGCACTAAATATACAGGCTAGATTTTAAAATTATCTGTTTAATAAACATTAATCCTTTATACTCTTGCTTATTGCCAGTTACTAATTTTACATAATATTTTAAAACTGTTGTCAAATTTCAAGTTTTAATAAAGGTCGCTAAGAAAATTTAACTTAATGATTTTCAACTCTTTCTTAATGAAAAAGCGAGTATATTTTCTCTAAATTATACCCTCTTCACCTCTAATTTATTAATATAAAAACAAAATAGTTCAGACGTGTAGACCGGCGCTTAATATCCTTTAATGTTGCATCCAGCGTTGCGGAATTAATTGAGACTGTTCAATTCGTGATATTCTTTTATAAGGTTGTCATTATTTCACGTTATTTTCACCTACATTCTTACTTTAGCAAACCCACAAAAAATATGTCAAATAGTGTGAGGTTAATCTGACGGGTTGGGGGAAAAAAATTATTTGAGTGTAAACAAGGACAAGCGTGTATTGAGCTAACTATTCTCTCACTTAGCCCACTCTTAACTGGATGATATCAAAGTTTGTCAAGCAGTTGGTCCTCTCAGGCCTGGTTGTCTATCACTTTGTACTCCTATACATGAGCTTGTCTAGCAGTTGGTCCAAGTCGTGTCGGCCACTTGACCCACCCAGCCTTCCAAATAATTGTTTTCATTTTGTCTACCGGTTGGTTGTCTATCACATGGTCCAGCTCGTGTCGATCACTTGGTCCATGTCGTTTCTGGGTGTCTAGCAGTTGGTCATTTTACAAATTTGTTCTCTCGTGTCGACCACTTGGTTGTCTATCACTTTGTACTCCTATACATGAGCTTGTCTAGCAGTTGGTCCAAGTCGTGTCGGCCACTTGACCCACCCAGCCTTCCAAATAATTGTTTTCATTTTGTCTACCGGTTGGTTGTCTATCACATGGTCCAGCTCGTGTCGATCACTTGGTCCATGTCGTTTCTGGGTGTCTAGCAGTTGGTCATTTTACAAATTTGTTCTCTCGTGTCGACCACTTGGTTGTCTATCACTTTGTACTCCTATACTTGAGCTTGTCTAGCAGTTGGTCCAAGTCGTGTCGGCCACTTGACCCACCCAGTCTTCCAAATATTTTTTTATAGCTTGTCAAGCAGTTTGTTGTCTAGCAGTTTGTATGGTGCCAGTTTATACCGAAAGATGGCCTGGGTAGGAAGAAGTTGGTCCTCCATGTTGGAGAGCCTTACAGAGGATGGTGCTTGTGTGGCCAATATAGCTACATCATATGATAAGTTTTGTAACTAAATTGTTTGCTGAGGCAGAGAGTACATATATTTTTTGACCTTCGTCGAATCGGGAACAAACAAATATTTTGTTTTAGGGGCTTTACAAATAACTCTGTAAATAGACAATTTATATTGGGTGGGTGGGTGAATTGAAGAGTATAACATGATGAAATTCCCACAGAGTTATTTGGTTAAACTACTGACAAGTGAACAATGTACCATATGTTTTACACACTGCGAGTTAGGCGGAGTAGCGCCTACAACCCATCCCGCACAATATCACTACGACCTACCTTTCCTCAGCGGGTGGGAGGTGCTTGAGCAAGCAGCTACTACAATTTCGACATCTATAGGGATCTGAATGAGATTGGAAGTGTTCTATGTGAGTAGTTTTATGTCTTTCTCACTAAGCATGAAGACTGGAAGTTACAGCAGTGAACTAATGTGACTAGATTATTCTTGTATTCTCTATGGACGTTAAAGTTAAGAACTGCATTCAATAGGTTTGTTTTACTACTCCCACCACTTCATTAGCGATGGGTTTCTTTATCTACTGCCATCAACAGTGACAGCTATGGTGGGATTTTGGTAGAGAAGAACAGTATTTATGTCAGGTCATGTGATCGACAACTTTGATTTTGAATGCAAACATAATTATTCTGTTTTATAAACAGTAATATACACACAAATTAACATATTCATCCGTCTTGTCTTGTAATCTGCATCTGGCACATTTTTAGATTTTATAAATACCAATAAAATAATAACTATCCATCTAATATTTTAAACTGACAAAATCCTATAATTTAATATAATCATACGTCAAGTCACGTTATCTACAGTAAAATAACTAAGTAAATTCAAAATAATTCATGGGTAGCTTACAAACAAGTCATTTAGGATTGTTTATTGTAATTTTATAGTAGTGGACAAAATAAATTAATGTACATATTTTTTTAGCAACTTGATGAATATGTGTTCCTAAATAAATTAATTAAAAATTATTATTCTTAAAAAAATGTTAAATCATGTGATCCAAAACTTTAATGTCAAATGCGCACAAAAGTTTGTATTTTCTAAAATATTCAGAATCCCCCACATTTTTTCATAATCATACGTCAAGTCATGTGATCTGCAGTACATATAGCTCAGTAAATTCAAAATAGTTCTAGGGTGGCTTACAAATAATCTATTTGAGAATGTTTATTTGATTTTTTAGTGTAGTTTCCAAAATAAATCAATGGAAAAATTTCTTTAACAACATGTTGAATATTTATAAGTAAATAAATTAATTAAAATATATATCCTAAAGAAACATTCGTCAAATCATGTGAATCACAACTGATGTTAAATGCAAGCAAACACTTGTATTTTCTAAAACTGCCAAAATCCCCCACAATTTAAAATTTTAATTTGTCAAGTTAGCTTATCTGAATTTGAAACCCTTATAGATATTATCAATACCTATAAAATAATAATAATACAACTAATATTCTAAACTATTAGAATCCCACAATTTAACATGTTAATACGTCAAGTCACGTGATTTGAAGTACATATAATTTGCTGTATGAATTTAATTCTATTGTTTAACTTCAACTGGAGGCGGGAAAAACCGATAAAAAGCACCCCAATAGCCATGTTGAAGCCGTGGTGCATTGAGATGATACCCCACCTCCATGGCCTCCACTGCCTCTAAGAGCCGGAGAGCTGCTGACCAGATTCATCCGCATCCCGACGCTGGATTTGGCAGCAGCTGGCGCCTCAACATCACCCCCAACCAGAGTCAAGAGCCCGGTAAATCAAGTTGGTTGAGGGTTGTCTCAAGGTAGCTCTCTTTGATTCGTATAAGAGAGAATTAAACCATTAAAGCGGTTTTTTATGACGGGCGTGAGTTAGAGACGCCAGGGAGCGATCGTGATGCTCAAACCTGCCTCTAGGAGCAAATTAATGCTTTGCTAATGCGTATCCAGGTTCACAGAGCTAGCATGGAGGATCAAGTAGATATGCTAGTAGAAAGCACAGACTCCAGACCCTTATCTGTGTCATTTGGAAGAAAAATTCTGCTTGACGTGCAGGTCTTGTTCTCGAATATAGCTCGAGTGCTACAAATCAATGTTCGTTCCTTACTTCGTCCCTCCTGTATGCTAAGTTACACCACTTTAAAGAGCACGTGACAGATATAATGATAAAAGTGATAAACTCTCCCCCGATAGCTCATATACCCGTAAAAACCAAGGAATAACTATGATTCAAAACGGTGGCAAACTTTGCCTTGCCGTGAGTTGATTGTCACGAAAGCTATATGTGATAATAAATAAGAGCTAAGATGCATGGACGTGAACACCTTTGGACGTATTAAAATTGGTTTTCATATTCAAAAATTCAAAGCAAATAATTTATACCGTGATACCCGTGGAAATCTTTTGATGGGTGGTGGGGACACTGCTGCACTAAATTGGTTTGTGGTTTAAGTACGATTTGTGGCCTGTAAATATTTTGGGCGTTGGTTAACAAACAAAACATGTTTTTATAACCATAAACGTCCCGATTTTTGCAGAAGTATGAGAAACCCTTCATCCTTTCTGTCATTTCTGATATGTGGAACGAGCCCCGTCTAAGCCAACATTGGAAAGAGCAATTTTATTCACCTAGTCTATGATTTTCAATGCAGACAAGAAACGCTTCTTCATGGCGTGGAAAGCACTTACTGGAACAAACCCAACCTCTATGTCATGTAAACGTGTTGTAAGGCCCACCTTCATATCGATGTAAGACTATAACTACACCGATCGTGGGGGTGATAGGACTTTAATATTCAAAGGTGATGCAACACTGGCTCAATTTTTTGGGATTCCTAGATCAAATTAAAATAACTAAATTTAAGGATATCACCTTCTAGCCCATCATGTCAAAGGCTATGATGGAAATTCTATTTTAAAATAAATGATGGAGGTAAGAAATGGACTCCAGAGCTCATAATGAACTGTGGGAAAATCATGTATTACGGCCCTCCCCACTTTATCGACTCCCTGAACTTCTCCCGATATCGTTGTCCAAGATGCCAAATATATTCGGCTTGGACGCGTTCTTGGCCAAGGGAAGTATATCCCATTTTTTCAATAAAAAGCAAACCCGGGTTTTGTTTCCCTTGCCATCAAAGGAGTACTACGGTATCGGCGAAATATCAGTTGAGGGAAAGAAGCACTTTGAGAAGTGGTATGACGAGCTGCTCAAAGACAATTTGTCTTTGATTTTAATTGCTAGTTGGAATTTTATTCGCGAGAGATCTAGAAATCCTACGAAAGTCCTTGCTAATTACAGATATGTTTATGGAAAAGCAAAGGCAGATACTTTCAAAGAATCGTTTACGTTCGCAGTAGAAACAATGTTGGCTTAACAGCGAGGCCACCTTAAGAGAATCCGTTGGCATAATCCCTAATAATGGCTACCAGTGTGCAGACCCACACTCGTAAGTCACTGTACAATGGCTCTGCTGAGAGTCCCATCAACGCTCTGTGTATATACTTCATTCGGGCAACGGAAGTGAGGAATATGTATTATGGCGATGTGTAGACACTGGATATACTACCACCGTCGTTTAGTTCTAGGGCTGTTATTGTCATGGGTGCGCTCTCTGCCCTGACAGTACCACCCATATAAAAAATAGCTGTTATTTGACCATGGATATTCGATATGAAACGACCATGGCTTGCATGGAAAAAATTAAGAATGCCGGCTACACGGTCTTAGAGATGTGGAAGTGTTGGTTTAATGGGATGAAAAGTACACACAAGGACTTGATACAATTTATATTCCAGCAAAGTGTATAGCAAGGAGCCCATCAGTTTAAGGACGAATTTTTGAGGGTAGAAAAAATTGAATCAAAGTCTTCCAAGAACCAGACCTTTCATGTGGAGATAATATCAAGTATTTGGATGTGTGTTCATTGTATCCTTACGTTTGCAAGTACAAACAATATCCCAGCGGCCACCCCAAAATTCACTTGGAACCAAATTGTCCATCTATAAAACAAGTAGAAGCTTTAGCCAAAGTTACCGTGACGCTCCGTGAGATTTATTCGTGCCCATATTGCCAACACGAATGCATGACTCGTTAACGTTCATCTCGTGCAGGAAATGATAAAGGCAAATAAAACCAAGGCACATTTCATCACAACACAAGAAAGAGGGCTGGTTGACAGGCATCTGGTTGATTGACAAGATCCGGAATGCCGTTGATAAATGCTACACACTTGAAGCAGTACACGAGGTGTTAGCGTACACTGTATCTGTTTACGACCATCAGACACGTTCTGAAGAATTGTTTCACGGGTATATTGATACTTTTTTGAAAATTAAAAAAGAAGCCAGCAGATGGCCACTGTGGTGTACCTCACAAGAAGAGAAGTTAGCTTATATTCGAAATTAAGGTAAAGGAAGGGGTAAAACTTTATTTCGACTATGTTTGTAAAATCCTGGATCTCTGCCCACTGGTTAAACTTTTTACAATCCAATATGGGGAAATATAGGGATAAGAGCTGATTTACCACACGCAACCATAGTCAACGACTATTAGAGAATCCACAAGTACCTGACGGATCAGTACATCACCGTGGACATCGTAAATAAAGTTATGTTTCTCAATTGCAAGTTTGCGCGTGATGTGTTGCGCCCTAAACCTAATATGAGTGTGGCAGTAACATGTTACACGACTACACTTAAACAGTATCATATAGAAATTGGGGAACCCCGTTTGGATTACTATACGGTTAAAGTTCTATTAACGGAATGCCCCAGCGAATGGAGTTCATCGACTACATTTTAGGTGACCTCACTAACAAACCACAGGATTACGGTCCGGGAAGGTATATTGGCACCTTTGTATCTGGTGGCCCCAAGAATTACGCGTACCGAGTTTGCCATGTTGGCTGTCCTTCCAATACAATAACTAGTTCGATGGATCACTATAAACTACGTTAACCGATATATAAGTTCATAATTTAAATATCTTGGGAAAAATCATGGCATCTATAATTAATGAAATAAGAGGCCTATATCACGTTTACATAACATCATAAGTTGTAACGATTTAAATGTCTAGGGATAGGGTGTTTATTAAATCCCTAAAACCATTAAAAAATAAATGATTTGGTCTTTTATTTCCTTTAAACCTTTAATGTATTATTTTATAAAATTTGATAACCGGATAAAATTAGGGTTTTATATTACCGCAGAGACCATCAATTTTTTTATTTGTATTATTTAATAAATTTAATAAAAAATAATCCTAATAACCATCTATGTATTTAATTATTGATTTATTATAACACATCTTAATTTAAATAGTTCGTGATTATAAAGTTTGTGTGCGACCACTAGTGGTTCCGTGGCCTGTATTTTAAGAACCAATGACTTAGGATTCATATAAATAGTTTCAACATAATTACATACCATACCGGCTATGGTATCACCCCCTTGGCTTTGGTCTGCCGAAACACACAGGTCTATTGGGCCGGGGTGTTATGGAGAGTGTCCAATAGCTTGGTTGTGTTCGTGTGTTGGGGAAACGTGAATGTATTCGGTGGTTGCCAGAGGAGTATAGCGGTAGGATAGTGTCTTGGTCGTCTGACTATTGCGGTGGAACTCTTAGGGAATTGTTTCTGGAAAATGTAAACAGCCTGATACTGAAGGGGGTGCACGTTAATGTGGTGATGAGGGGGAAGTGCTTCGTCGTGAGAGTTGGCGTACGTAAGAGAACAGTGAGAGTGGCAATTGTGATAGAGGGTCACTGTCCTCTGAAGATATCCTGCAATCCCAGTGCTGCTGCAACTGTTGGTGGGGGCACGAAGAAAAGAATACTCTCAGGGTTGTTCCTTAACGCGTGGATCAAATCCCCCGTTGTGTATTCACACTCAGACATAAATAATTGGTATGTTAAAATAAGAGGACGAATACTTGGTAAATTTATTACTATGATAATAATTAATAAATATCAATGTGACTCCAATATGACCTTCTTAATTTTTGGTCCCCTTTTAGAACCGTTGTTAGCCGTTGTAGACCACAAGACTTGAATTATTTGCTAATTATGATATTTTTCCTACAAAAATCCTACTATAGTTGTCCCAAATTGTGTATATGTATTTATCACCACGTCTTACTATCACACAAGGCTGTACGCTTATGTACATAATACACTAATGCATTAGGGATGAGTAAGCTGGAATTTAGAGGATCTGCACTCTCATTTACGTGGGAAAGTTGTTCAATACGTATAAAAAAATGCACACACAAATTAACAACCACTGTTTAATCCGTTTTCCTTTTTGTTAGATTGTGTTGTAATATATTTATAAAATATATCTTATTTTTTATTACTTTAATTTGTTTAGAAGAATGCTTGCATGTATATTATCCCAACTACCAATATTTACAATTTTTCAAACAAAAGTTTGTTACAACTTCATGACACTTTTCTGTGTTTTACCTCTTAGCTTTTAATAGTATATTATACTTTTAATTCAACTATGTCAAATAATACTTTGTATTCAACTAATTAATTGAAAACAATAACCTATAAAAATAATCCAATTTTAATTATATAATAAATGTTTGAATATTTGACTTTATGAACCTTTAAATAATCATATACTATATTATCTACCTTGTCTTTGTATGAGTATATAATTTTAGATTTTTGACATTAATAGTTTGAATGAATATATTTGGTTACCTATAAACTAGATATGAAGTTGTTCTAGTAATAAATCATCAAGCTTTAATATTATATATGTTTTGATTACATGGTATTGTAAAAAACAATTATCATGACATCCAAACGGATTCGAACCAAGATCTCCCCTCCATCTCCCGTGCAGACGCACTAGTTAGACCGTTCGGCCACTGAAGCAGACCAGATTATTTATAGATTAGGACTCCCTTCACTAATGATTCAGAGTGGTGGTGAGGTGGGCGAGGCTTTTTACAGTACACTCGTATTACTATTTTTGACACAAAAAGTTAAAGTAATTTCACTTCTACATGTCCGTTATTTGTCATCTACGTGTTCCTTGATCGCCAACAAACATCTTTCCGAATTACAATCAGTAACGAGAACCATTTCTTCAAACCTACTCTTATACATCATGTGTGGCTAGATCCAGGGAAAATATTAGGGTGATTTATCCTTCTACCTCAACACTGTTGTGTCTGTAACTCGTGTGTTTCTGCAGAAACCCTTAAGTAGGATTTCTTCGCAACATATGTCCGAGTTATTTGTTAGAAAACATTAAAGTCAAACAATTTATATTTTCTGTTGAAATGTCAAACAACCCTAGGATTCCATTAATCTAACAACTTAGTTTAGTTTAGTTGTTTGCGTGTTAGTCCACTGAGCAAAGGGTTTTTCTTCGAATCTCGGGGGGTGAAGTAGGGGAGATTTCCACTCTCTCATTACGTAAATGCGTTTTAACTTCCTCTAAATCCCACTTTCCAATTCATAATCCACTAGTACTAAACATATTACCTAAATTGGTAGTAAGGTGATGTGGTAAATATTAGCAATTAAAAAATGTCAAGTTCTTATAATATGTGTCTAGATCACCAGATAAATACGTCCAAGTTTGCATTTTAGAATGAGATTTTGATAATAGTTATCGGAAGTTAAGTGGTTTGACCTCACCGCAAGTTATGTTTGCGTAAATGTTCATAATTCGTTTCCCACTTCCAACTCTGAAAATTTGATATACATTTCCCGTATAAAATCTAATTTATTCAGCCTTACTCCCTTACTGTTATAAATATTAGATATGTAGGCTCTGTAATTATTGTAAATGTACAAAATAATTTTAATTAATATTCAGAGTGAGCAAGATATATCCACGACATTTTATTCAATTTAAAATATATATTATAGCTTATTTCATCGTGTCGGACATATCTATAGAGGTTTTCCACTCTCACTTAATGCAAATGTTTGTATATATCCTCTAATTTCAACTTGAGAGCTTAAGAATATATCTGAAAATAGAAAATGTTTTTGTTTGACATGTTTATTAAATTAATTTTGCTATCCTCATCTTACATGTATAGATAAAAAAAATTCACCTGGATCAAATCTAGTGATTAAGCAAGCCATTCATTGGACCCACCATGACTAATCTACCTTTGAAGAAAAGTTATAATAACTCTAAAATTAAATATTTCTTGACCCATATTTATATTAAAGTATGGTCGATGGGAATACGCCCCTAAAAAATCTCCAACAATTAAAATACACCCTATATAATGGAAGAGTGTGTGTATCTAAAGGAAGGGATAGGCTATATAACCATGGTAAAATGTTGTAGACGAATCTGTATAAAGGAGAAAAATTAAGAATTTTAGGAATAGAGAAGCGTTTATGACTTATGAATGTTGAAACGATTGGTGATTGCACCGATAGGGGAGTGTGGAGAAAGTTAATGAGGATTGATAAGTACGAAGTTGTTTTTTTCAGGTACTGTACTTACACAGTTTATTGTCTACCAGTGATGAAACGGCATGATTAGCTATGTATGTATCTTCCTATGGTAGTCTACATCTAACTTTAAGTTAAACTCTGGCAAAAAAAGTAAAAGTCCAGGAGACACGTAACTACACTTTAGATATTTTTAAAATGTTAAAGCCTGTTAACTTGTATTTATAGACAAGAGGTGGGTAGCTGTATTCTCACTATTTTTATAAGCTTGTATTTATTAGGCAATGCACATGATGATTACAACCTCAAGCCGCATCCTAAGATGGGTGTACATCATATAAATTTATTACTGTATTATAATATTTAGAACTTTTTCTTTTTTGTATGAGACGTATGATTTATCCTAAAGTATTATTTTTGTCACGTTTTACTTTCAGATTATACGCATATGTGATAATTACTCTAATGGGCAAGAAATAATTTTAGAGTAATCTACCCACATTTTCTTGGAAAGAGTGTGGGAAACCATTTAGAAGAAAACCACACTAAGAGCTCAAATTCCAATCACACAGTTTTTATCAGGTCAGTCTATCATGAGAGTGACGCCTTAGACCGTTCGGCCAATGAAGTAGGTGTCTTAAAACTAATTAAAGTTTATTTATTAATCTATGAACAATATGACTAAAGCTTAATACTTGTATTTAAAGATGTGTGTCTGCCTTATTATTTTATATAGGATTTTAGAAAATAAACAAACATTTTGATGGAAAAATGTAACTTCATAAGAAAAAACTTTAAACATGTTTTTAGTCCAAAAAGTATTTATACATGTTTATTTTCTAATGTTGGAGAGAGGAGTGTATATGTTTTATCTTTTATGATCAAAATACAGCTGATATTCATTAAAGTAAAGGGCAGGGGAGAGGTTTTGGTTCCACCCCCATTTCACCACTTTAAGTTTAATACATTCGGTATCGTATTAAGCTGTGAGCTTACTCTATATACGAATAATTTATTCCATAACATTTCCATGTCTGCATTCAACCCTAACCTTCCACGCTCCCAAAGTGACAACACACACAATAATGGGATTAACTTCTGGCTGTTGGAACCATTAATAGGATAAATATTTTAATCTACTTGCTTTGTGTGATCTACCAGTATTGAATACTAGACGTTCCCTCCTCCCATCCCACCCGCGTATTATTATTTTCAACAAACATATTGAAGAATCATCATAGACTCTACTGTAAAATCTGAGTGACTATCGACATTTTTATGAGGAATAAATTAAGTTTCAAAATAAAATATAGCCTATGTTACTCGCTGATAATGTAGATTTATATTGGTGAAAGAATTTTTAAATCGTCCAGGAGTTTTTGAGTTTATCCATTACAAAAAAAAAAAAAACTTCCTCGTTATAATATTAGTGTAGAAAACGTTAGGCGGAATTGGTCTTTTTAAAAATTAAAATAATTTCTAATAAAATTAAATATATAAATTTCCTTAGCTATAAAATTCACACAAAGTCTCTTGCGCATTTACCTAAAATTTTAAAAAACAATAATAATAATGAATGATGATAGTGATGATAATAATAATGTATCACTATTGAAGGCTGATTTAGGATGTTTCTATACTGTATAGCCGGATGATATTTATAGGCTTACATTAAAATAAATAAATATATGTATCTGTGTTGTAAGCATTAAAATACACTAATGATAAATTGCATGGATTAGATCTTTTATAAATATATTTTCATCTATATTTGAAACTACAGCTTAATGAAGAAAATAAGAAGTACATTCAAAAAAGGTTTCCTCCATCCTAAAAAAAGAAAGCTGTATATTTTATTTAAGGTCATTTGACAATAACAATTTAAGTTATGAACATTAAAACCATTACTTCTAGTGATTAATATTATCAGTTGTATTACCAACTATGCATTCATTTTCAAACGAAGCACTCAACAATAATTATTATTGTGCAGTGCACTTCAGTTTCCCATCAAGATAATTTTAAAATAGCTAGGAGTCGTTGTAAATGTACTCATTAATGTTATGTAAGAAACTAATTACATATTTCTCATTTAAAATTGCCACCAATTATTTTGATTTAACCCCTCTCCCCGTTGAAATAATTATGTTCCAGCCAGCTATTGTTAAATGTACTAACTAATTATAAACTAGCCTTAAGAGTGCAAAAATTAAGTAAATGCATAGGCATCCTTTGTAGGGAGGAAACATTCAAAATCAAGATGTTAGAACAAAATTCACCCACAGTTGGAGTCTGAACATCATCCTCCCGGATCTTAGTTGAGAAGAGATTTGTAGTGGAATAGTAAGAGTTCCCACTTTAAAGTCTATATTTATCCAAGATCTCGTGGAAATAACATAAAATGTTTAGAAAAGGATATCGGATACTCATGTGATATTCAGGACTTCGATTCACGAACCAAATCCATTGAACCAATAAGTCACAACAAAAAATATATTACTTTTATTTAATTTGATTTTTAAAATTTAGGATTAACAGCTGCTCTCCATAATAATACAGTACCTCAACTAGTAGTTATGTGAGAAAAGGAAAACACTACTTTGATTTAAATCAGGTTAAGAACTGTCATATTCCTACCATTACTGTAATTTCAACATTTCACTTGGATTTCAAATTTAAATACTATCTCCCATAACTTCTCCTTGGATTCGATGTTATATATATAATAGTCCATTGGTGAGCAAGCTAGACAGACACCACTTGATACTTTATTCAATAGTACATAATAATAATTTAGAATGACTGTTATACACAAAGTTTGGGAAGTCAGTCTCGAAATATAATATATTATCATCATACTAAAATGTGATTTAGGTACTTGATTGATTGCTTAAAAATGATTTCTAATTCAATCAGAAAATCTATCCAATAAAAATAAAAATAAAAATGGCCTGAGCGAGCTCACAATTGAAACAAATTACAAAAGTGAAAACCAGATATATAAATCGTTCCTACTAGGTTCCTACTAGGTTCAAGGAATCCCCCTGTTAAATTTACTTAAAACTAGAATGCTCATTTAACAGATAGCGCAATACAAACAACCTACAGAATACAGATAAACACAGTCAAAAGATGGATTGTTTCACTGAAAGGCCAGAAAGAGCTGCTCTAGTTGCTCACATGACATGTAAAACTATTTAATATTTTTAATTCATTAAAGGGTCTGTTTTTTATCTTTAAATATTATTATATCAATAATAATTACTATGGGTTTTAATTATTTTAAGTTTTAATATTTATTTCACTATATAGATTATTTTATTAACTGGTCAGAACTTTGTATCGAGGAACTTAGGAAGTGATCACGATGGTCTTGTAATTTCCAATGCATTCATAGATATGTTATATTAAGAAATATAATCAACTTTCTTAGATACATTGATTTGGGACACTTTTGTTGACAGTTAATTATTTTATTTACGATCGCTCTCGTTTAATAAATATATATAAATATTTAATAGTATTTTTCATATTTAAGATATTAAAATAAAACTTTCAGCATTTATGGATGAAATTTATAGGTAGGTTAGCATATATGGTTGTAAGCAGATTATTTATGTTTATGATGGATAAAAACGTTTTGGCATTTATAAAATAAATTAAAATTTTTCTAACAAATATTGTGTTTATCACTCTTTGAATGGAGGAAGACAATACCAGAATGGAATGTGTGAACATTGATAATACAATCTGTTTAATAATTTTGCAATTATTAAATGTGGAAGTGAAAATTCACATAAAACCCGATATTTTCTTGAGCATAGGAATATAAACACCGAAATATGAAGAAGAACATGTTTCGAAACATAGTAACTGTGTTTGTTTAGTGAACCTGCCATGGTATCACCACAGAATCGGTAATTTCGGTAAGCAGTTTATTGTTTAATATGTTCAAACATCTAAGCTAAACGGAATATAAACGAATATTTATCTTTTCCAACTTATCAACTTTTTTAGAAGGAGGACAACCCTTCATTTATGTATGGTTTCTTTTTGAAAGACGTTTAAATCTAAATGGCTAATTATCCTATAATTAATAAACATTTTCTAAAAGAAAAAAAGGGACTCCATTTTTAATTTTATAAGCGTCACTTTTGGATATAACAGAAATTAAATCAAATTTTATTTAACAGCCAGCTTGTATTATTATATTCTCACATGAACTTTACTATTTGTCGTCATGGAGCCATCTGTAAAATAAGATTTATTTAGTTTTAAGAGGGTACATATATATACAATTATTTGTGCACTGTATTATATTGTCATTTTATGCCACATGTCTCAACTAACTGCCTTTAATGGCATACGTACAATACCGTTGTACGGTAAATCAATAACTCTGGTACAGGCCACTAAACATACAATTTCACAGAAAGTCTGACTATATCAATCTTCATCTATGTGTATATGTCCTAGGACACCTGCAGGTCCCAATGTCAGTAATCGTGTCTAACAGCGATAACTGACTAAGGTAATCACTACGGATGACTTACAGCACAAAATAAATTTAAGATCTGTCAGCCCTGGTATCAGTCCACTCTAGGACAGAGTGTATGGTAGAATTTATATAACAGTCATTTGGTGTGAATTTTTATTTGAGATTTCTACTCACTGGAACGAGGATTATTAGCGGAGTGCGGGGTAAGGAAAGTGAACTGTTAGGGGAAATGATTGGAAGAAATATTAATAATTTGTGTATTTGTGAAACCAAGTGAAATTTTTTTCTATAAATAGTCATGTCACTGTAGTCAGGTGTGGATGAATAGGTAACCTAAGTCAGGGAGTATGCTTAATCTTAGCCCAACAACTAAGCTCTTTGTGAGAAGGTGTATGTTGGTGTTATCTAATATTTACGAACATGGGCATTACTAGAATTATGTTGGTTTTTAATTATGTTCCAAAGAAGGGTTGAGACAGTAATGTGAGAGTGGAATTTGGAATTGAGCTCAACGAAGTCTTGATTCATGTGAACCAGGTGAAAGAAATATTTGATTTGTAGATATAAATAAATGGTTAGTGTGGTTTAGGAACCCAAAGAGAGAAGTTTTATTGAGGGTTAGGAAAGTATGGCACAGGCAGAGTGAAAGATAAATGTAATGAACATGTGAATATGTGTAGAGAAAAGGGCTTATTTGTGTTGAACACATAGTTTAAATCCAAATATATTCACTTGTATAAATGAAAATGAAAAAGGGCTGATTCTAAAACGATGATTGATATTGTGGTGGACTTCAAAGTATCGTAAAAAATACCAGGGCTGTGCTGGAGCTGACTATGTAACAGATCATTCCAAGTTCCCTCAGTAGATTAATTAAATATAAATTTTGTGAGAAGCAGCGCAAGAGTATTAAGTAAGGAAGAGTGAAAGTATAAAAATTACAGGATAAAAGTGTGAGGGTGCAATATGAAACATTGTTGGGTAATTCTAACTATATAAGAGCACTAATGGAATGTCAAATAAATACTAATGTAATATGAAGTTCTATTTAAAAATGAAGAAAGATATAGTTGAGTGTGTAAAAAATGTGTGTGGATCTGCGTTGGTGGAAAAATTAAAACGAGATGGAAGTTGGGATGAACAGGTCAAAGAACCTGTAAGCAAAGAGAAAGAAACATACAAACAAATTATTTCTGTAAAGAGTGAAATGTAACGTTAGCGTCTGTGAGAAATTATGCAATGAAATAAAAATGAAACTAAAATAACAGTAAAGGAGAATATAGAGTGAGATAAAAAGAAGGACAAATGGCATTTAAAATGAAGGTGGTGAGAATGTTTGTGATGAGAAAATTATAAGATAGACATAGATAAAGTATTTTAGCAATTATTTGTTGAGAATATAGGGAAAATAGTATGCGCGAGTGAGGCACGAATGCTAAAAGCTATGAAAGTGTATATGGGATGTTAAAACAGCAGGAGTAAATAGGATCACTAACTAAATTCTCAATTGTAGGGGTATGATAATCTTTGACGCTGGATTATGGAAGTAAAGTTTGCTTTGGAAAGGATGGTTCTTTTATAAAATGGTTTTACATAGAACAGTGTGTAAGAAAAGACGGTTTTTTGTTTCCATGGATGTTTAGTATTTTAATGGTTAAGTATATGAAGGATGTTTGTGAGGACATATAGTGAGTGATACATATAGTCTAACCTCAATTGCAAAATATGATTTCCAGCCTAAAAAAAAAAAAATTCAATATAATTGGCGTAAAAACCACAATATATAACATGATTTGACCAGTGCAAGATAGGCACGATTTAGCTCGTTATAGTTACTGTTATTGAGATATATATTTGAGAAATACGGGGAGACAATCTCTAGTCAGTCTTATGAATGGCCAAAACAACATTCAAAGGTTACGCCAAAATATAACAGCTTCAATCACAGTTGCAACTTTTTTGGAAGATTCTTGGGCTTGAAACGAACATTATTCAAGTCTTTAATGTCTGGATTTGAACTATTTCTCAAAGAATATCAGATCAGTATCCATCTAGCACCTTTTCTTCACGCTTCGCTTTGTTTAATATTTGATAATATCATGACGTAATTTATGGAACCTAAAGAGACTGAATGGGGTTATCGATCAAAGCTGAAGATATAAATAGTAAAAATAATTTATTGTTGACCAAATATTTTAATATAAATTTTTAATATCACACTCGGCTTAAAAAAAGTATAAAGTAAAAACTGTAGATTTTTTTTAAATTCAGGGAACACTGAAGCAATTGGTTTGAAGGTTTATGAAACGTTCACCCATGAATTAACTGGCTTACACTAGCTGTGACTTGCCTTAATCCAGCAATCATACTCTCAGATTTAAATTTAGCCTAGAAGCATTAAGACAAAGTTCATTTGATTTTTATCAAAGAAAAAAGCACATAACTGATTTGACATCTAATATTGTTTCAAAATAATTCAAAAATTCTCAAATCTTTCACATTCTCTTGGTAAGTTGAAATTTTAATTACGTTCCGAAATACTAACTGACTTCCTCTGGAGCAACACTGTTAGGAAAGATCATAAGAATGTTCTAACAATTGTTAAAATTATCTGCTGTCTCTTGTATGGCAATTCAAACCTGTAGCCTGGATTATCTATAAATATGGAGTGCCTTTTTTAAAATATACATGCTGCAAAACAATATTTTTATGTTTTTATTATTCATAAATGTGCAACATCATTTTATGAGTTACCTAAAGCTCTTATACACAGTGTAAGAAATGCAATTTCACTTTGGATAGTGGATATTAATCCGTCAAACACAAAGAACTCCACTAGCACATGCTACTTCTGAAAAGATAAAAAGGGTTCTGAAGATAGAATAACCCAAGTCCGAGCTATTAATAATCCTAGAAAACGCTAAAAAAGGTATAGCAGCTTAGGATTAAAAATAAAGTAGTGAAATTTATCCTTAAAAAATATTTGATAAAAAACAATATTTTACAATAGTGTTCCCAATGTTATTTATGTTTTTACTTCTCTGAGTGTAGGTTAAAGTGTTTTTTTGATAGAAAAATTTTCAAATGTTTTTCCATATTGGTTCTGTTTATCTGTATTTGAAATACATTTTCACTAACGATAGTCTTGAATGTATTTTATTTATTTCTATTAATCACCTTATTTGAAAGTTTTTTAATCCAAATGCCAAGTGCATATAATGTTTTAGCAATAATAAAATTATGGTAAAAATGTAGGAATTTTCAAACTTTAAACATAGTAAAAATCACCTGGATAAACTAAAATTATCAGGGATTTTTTGTAGGTGCATTCTATTATCATTGTATGTGATTTACTACCTTATCCAAAACACATTTCTGTAGGGGATTGTTCATCTACCACCTTAATTACTGGATTTCAAACCGTTTTGAAATCGACTGGAATGCTTAAAGCTGGAGCTTAGACAAGAAGCTGGTCTCATGTCCTAACTTTATATGGGTGTGATGTGCGTCGTACTAAATCTCTCCTCATTATTTACGAAGTTGTTCCGTGAGATTTGTTGAGATATTCTTCTAAATTGTTGCAAATTTACTTCAAGAGGAAAGATATCAGCCCTGGACCAGTTGCTTTAGGTATGTATTCTGCAATTTATCAATTATTTTGAGGTTTTTTTTTAAAGACTCATCATTTCGGCTCCAGCAAGGACAGCTACTGCTATGATAAGGTGTTTAAAAATCCATTATTTGTTTTATCATATTATAATTAATTCATCAACCACCAGATAGTTCAAAATGAAACTTTAATGTAACTTTAATGCAACCACAATCTGAAGTATGTTTTCATATTTTATCATAAATCTGCAACCAATGCATATATTTTATTTTTCCATTTTAAATTAAATGATAAATTTTTGACACATTTAATCTTTATTTCAACTACCAAAAACTTAACATTAAACTTAAATAACTACAAAATTTTGATAATACTCTACATACCGCTTATTTATTCATTTTTATAAGCAATGTCCTTAAATTGGCCATCATTAAATGCAATACATTGTTGTATGTGCTTTACAAAATTGATGTGACTATGTAGGATTTATCTTGTTGAATTACTTTAACAACCACACTTGTTTCTATAGTTCCTGAATAATTGTGTTTGGATGAATTGCGTCAACATGACTCTTTAACATTATCCACGAGAAAAAGTCTGAAGCTGTTAAGTCTGGGGAACGTGGTGGCCAGGCGATGTCCAAATTTCTTGAAACAAGGTGCCCAGCAAACCACCTCCATTGATGTTGAGTGTGCCGCCACCCCATCTTTCTCGAACCCCATTCTGTTGGTATTCGTGTCATTGCATCTCAATGTCATAAAAGTCAACCACAAGAGCTGGTAGCGGGTCTAGAGACTTAGAAGCTAACGACATGTTTACAGCGATGTCACAATCTGAGTCACATTATTGTTTATGAGATTTTTATATAAGTAATACATCTTTCTTAACAATGATGTAGAAAGTAGAAACAAGACATCACCAAAGTGTCGATTCCTGTGATGAAGATTGAGCTTTGGAGAGATTATCTGTGCAGAGTGAGAGGAACTTGGACACAGCTTTAACTCACTTTAACAAACAAAGTTAAGTTTCAAAAAATGCATAAAACAAGATATTGCATATAATGGTGGACATCTTAAGGTTAAAAAAAATGAACTAATCAAGGATAAGTAGAAATGAAATTAATTTTGTTGGTGTTATTTAAGTTTGATTTCAAAGAGCTAGCGGTTAAAATAATAAAGCTATAGTATCAGTTTTATTATATATGTTGACATTTTCTGACCCACTCTGTACTGATACATTATAAGCGAACTTACCGCTAGATATTTTGAGGTCAAAAATCTCAAAGGGAAATTTTTAAATTTTTACTTCTGTCAATCAAAAATTTTTAAAAATTTTTTTGGGTTTGGGTTTTTTTGTTCAATTAAAATTTTCCAATATTTTTCATATTTCTAAAAATCGGTCAAACCATTTTTCCCTTTTAAAATTTAATTTTACTTTTAATAGATGTTATCAAAAAAAAATTTGGGACATTGTCTTCACAGGAAATAATTTTACCAAAATCCAAAAAAATGTTGTGAAAATTTTTTGTATTATTTTTTTAAAAAATCTTTTTCCCCCATTATTTTTAAACCCCCTTACCCCTATTATTTTTATTTTTTCCCGGGCAAAATTTCCGGTTTCTTTGGCGCCCCTGGAACTCATTTTAATTAGAGATTGTTCCTGTGAAAACCCAACTGATTTTAATTTTTCCCAAAAAAACCAAAAGGGTTGTTTGAGGGAATTAAATATTTTTTATATATGTTTTTTACACGAGATTTTTTGGGTTTGTTCTTTTTAAAAATATAAAATTTTCCCTTTTTAAAACCCAAAAATTGTATTCATTTTAAAAAAGGACTACCCTTTTTAAAAATTTTTTTTTTTATATATTTTTTTTAAATTACTCATTTAATTATTTTCACGGGGATAAAAAGTAAAAAAGTAGTTATTCTTTTATTTTTTCCCCTCCATTAATAATATTTTACAAACTTGGGAAGCCCTAAAAGACATTATTATCCTAACATAGAAATTTCGCTCCAAGCCCCCTTTTTTAAAAAATCCCCCAAAAAACTACTTTTGGGGTTTTTAAGCACACGACTTATAGTAAATTTCCCATAAATAAGTTATTTTTTTATTTTTTAAATTTTTTAAATCTATCAAAGAAAATTTTATTTTTTTATTAAAAAAAATTTTGGGGGGTTTTTTGGCCCGTTAGGAAATTAAAAAAAAATTTTTTTTTGGACCCCCAATTTTAAAAGCAAAAAAAAATTTGGGCTTGGAAAAATAAAAAAAAGAAAAAAACAAAAATTTTTCCCGGGTCAATTTAAAATAAAAAAAACTTTTAAAAAACGGGCTTTATCCCAAAAATTATTTTAAAATTAACAGAAATTTGAAAAAAAAAAAAAAAAATTGGAAGGAAAATTTTTTAAATAGGGAAAAAAAATTTTTCACCCCAAAAAAAAATTTTTTTAAATTTAAAATTAAAAAAAGTTTTTTGGGGTTTTTTTTTTTTTTTAAAAAAAACAAAAAGTTGGGAAAATTTTTTTAAACCAATTTCTTAAGGGGGAAAAAATGAATTCTAGTGGCCTTGAAACCAAATTTTAAAATTTTTTTAAAAAAGGGGTTTGCATTTTTTAAAATTTTTAAGTTTACATTTCCCCAAAAAGGGGGCCGGGGTTTTAAAGGGGTTTTTACCAACCCAATTTAAAATTAAATTCAAAAAACCCAACCCTTTCTTACAATTTTTTAAAAATTTTTAATTTTTTTGAACCTTTTTTTTTAAATAAAAAAAATTTTTTTATTCATTTTTAAATAACCCTTTAAAAAAGGTAAAGGTTTGAAAAAACGGGACTCTGAATTTAAATTGAAATTTTTTTTTGGTTTTTGGAAAGAATAAAAACTTTTAAATCTAAAAAATAAATAAAAAAAAAAATTTTCAAAATTTTTTTTTTTTTTTTCCCGGATTTTTTTTCCCTAAAAAAAATTTAAAAAAAAAAAGTTTTTTAAATTTTTGATGTTTTAATTTTTTTAAATTTTTTAAATTTTTTCAAAATTTATTTTCCCTTTATTTTTTTTAAAAAAAAGGTTTTTTTTAAAAATAAAATTTGAACCAAAAAACTTTTTTAAACCCATCAAATTTAAACTTTTTTTTTGTCTTCCCCAAAAAATCCTTTTTTTATTCAATTTTTTTTTTTCCAAGGGGTTAAAAAAAAGGGTTTTTTTTTTAAAAGAAAAAAGGGCCCCCCGGTTTAAATTTTTTTGGGCAAAATCTGGGGTTTTTTTTAAAAAAAAAAAAAACCAAAAAAAAATGGAAATTTTTAAAAATTTTGAACCACTTTTTCGCATGTTTTCCAAAAAATTTTCCAAAGTTTCCTTTAAAAAAAAAAAGGCCAAAAGGTAAAGTGTTTTTTGTTTGAATAGGCCCAAACTTCCAATTAATTTTTTGGAAAAAGGGAAAAAATTTTTTTTTGCAAACCGTTTTAAAAAAAGTCAAAAATTTTTAAAACCCAAAAAAGTTTTTTTGGAGGCCGGTGGTTTCTTTTTGGCGAATTTTCTTTTTTCCCCGGAAAAAAAATGAAAACCCCTTTTAATTTTGGAAACTTTTTAATTTTTTTTAAATTTTCTACTTGGGCCCTTTTAAAACCCAAAAAAATTTTTAAGAGGGTTTTTTATTTGGCCCTTAAGGGAAAAAATTTTGGGGTGGAAAAACAAAAAAAAGGTCCCCTTGGGCCAAAAAATTAAAAAATCCTTTAAAAAAACCCCCCCCCCCTCCAATGGAAAGTTAAAAAAAGGGGTTAAACTTAAAAGGCCCAAAAACCGGGAAAAACCCCCAAACTGAAAAAAAAATTTCGGTTAAAAAAAAAATTAAAATTTTTTAAGTTTTAAATTTGGGAAGTTTTTTATTTTAATTTTTTTTTAATTTTGGGTTTAATTTTGTTTTGCCCTATAAATTATTTTTAAAAGTTTTCCCCCCTTCCCCATACCTATAAATTTAAAAAGCCCCCCCCGGGTGGAAAGAATTTTTTTTTCTTCCTTAAAAATTCTCCCTTAATTCCTTGAAAGGAAAAAACCCCCCCACCCATTGGTTAAAAGTAAACCCCCAAATGGGCCCGTTTTATTCAAAAAAAACCCCCCTTTAATTAAATTTCCATGAAATTTAATTAAAAAGGAAAAAATGATGGGTTAAAAGGTTTTTGCCCCCCTTCCCGAAAAAAAAAAAAGGGTGCACTAAAAAAAAAAGGGGGGGTTTTAAAAATATGAAATTTGGGGCTAAAATTTAAAAAAAAAAACTTTTGGTTTTGGGGTTTGGGGCCTAAACCCCCAAAAATGTTTAATTGGGTGAATTAATGCAACAACAAAAATTAAATTCCTTTTAAAAACCCCCTTTATAAAATAAAAAATAAAATAAGTTATAAAAAAAATAAAAATTAAATTTTAAAACTAATTTAAAAAAATGAAAAAAATTTATGAAAAAAAGAAATTTTATTTAAAAAAAATTTTCTTTGCCTGTACCTAAGTTTAATTAATTTCCAAAAAATTCCCTTGGGGCCCGGTGTTAGTTTTAAAAAAACCAAAAGGGCTTTTTTAAAAAATTAAAACAGAATTTTTTAATAATAAAACCAAAATTTTGGGTTATTAAATTAAAAAAATCTTTAAATTTAAAATTATTTAAAAAAGTTTAATTTTTTAAAATGAAGGGAAAGGGCAAAAAAAAAATTTTTAAAATTTAAAAATGAAAAAAAAAAGGGGTTTGGTTTCCCTAAAAAATTTTTAAAAAAAAAATTTAAAAAATTTAAAAAAGGGTTATAAAAAAAATTTTTTAAGGGGGCAAAAAAAAAAGTTTTAAAAGGGTTTCCTTTTAAAAAAATTTTAAAGTCGATTTAAAAACTCAAACTTGGGAAAAAACCAAATAAGTTTTTTCTCCCCCCCCTACTTGAAAAAAATTTTTAAAAAATAAAAGGGGGCCAAAATTAAAAAATCCTATTAAAGAAAAGGCGTTAAAAAAAATTAAACCCCCAAATAAGATTGGTTTGGGTCGTCTTTGGCTGAAAAACCCCCCCATTTAAAAAGGCATTAAAGTTGGTTTTAAATGCCCCATGAGGTCAAAAAAATTTAAAAAAAATTTAAATTTTTAACAGAGGGCCCCAAATTTTAAAAGTTAATTTTTTTTTAAAAAACCAAATTAAAAAAAAAAATAAAAATTCCCCCGGAAAAAAAAAAAAATCAAATTTTGTTTTTATGTTATAAAAATAAAACAACCAAAAGGTAAAAAAAGTGATTTCCCTTTGTTTAAAAATTTACCAAAACCCATTCCTCAAAATTTTGGAAATATTTAAAAAAGAAAAAATTTTTGGAGGAAAATTAAATTATTGAAAAATTGTATTAAAATTAAAAAAATCTCAAAAAAAAATTAAGAAAATGAACAGCCTTTGGTAATTTTCTTTTAAAACCAAATGGTTTGGCCCTATTTTCAATTTTTTTAATAAACCCCCAAAAAAAGGGTGAATTATTGGAGGAACAATTTTTTTCCGCCAATTTAAACAAAATTATCAAAAAAATTAAAATTAAAAACAACATTAGTAGGGGTTTAAAACCCCCCAAAAATTTTTTTTTTTTCAAAAGACCTTGGTTAACTTGAAAAATAAGGCGCTAGGCGGGAAAAAAAATTTTTAAAAAGTTTTTTTTAAAAAGGAAGGGTAAAAATAAGTTTCCAAAAAAATTTTTTATAATTGTATTTTTAAAAGAAAAAAATTTAAAGACAAAAGGGGCGGGAAAAATACTAACTTAAGGGGCGTTAAAAAGAAAAAAGATATTTTTCCAATAAATAATTTTAAAAAAAAAAATCAAAAAATTTATAAAAAATTTTGTAGTATTGGGTAAACCCAATTTGAAAAACCATAAAATGAAATTTAAAAAGGGGGTTTTCCAATTTAATTTTTCCCTTTTTGGTTTTTTTTAAAAAAAGGGTTTTTTTCAGTAATTAAAACCAAAAATTAAAAAATTTTTTGAAAATTTAAAAATTTAAAATATTCCAGGGGTGGGCAGGAAATTTTAAATTAAAAAATTAAAACCCCCCTTTTTCCAATACCCTTGGGTTTTAATAATTTTTTTCGCTAAAAAATTAAATTTATTTGAATTTAAATAAGGGATCCCAAGTTTTAAATTTTAACCAAAACGGTTGGGCGGGAAAATTCCCCCCCCCTTCCCCAAACGAAGTTTGTCCCGGGAGGGGGAAAGGGGGAAAAAGGGTTTTTTGGAAATAAAATTTTTAAAAACTTGTTGCCGGGCCCTTACGGGGAAAACTTTTAAAATTACCAGAAATTTGCATGTTGATTTATTGTACAAGTACCATTTTTGCATATAGACTTATTTCAAAGTACCAGTATTAAAAAACTCCTCGATTAAAATTAAAATAAAAATTTTGATTTTATTAAAAAGGGGGGTTTTCCCAGTGAATCATCTCTATCTAGGGGCCCAAGTAAAAAAAAATAATAAAACTCAATACATATTTAGAATTTTTTGGGAATATAAGCGAGGCCCAAAAAAAGGGGGATTTTTTGGTGCACTTTTTTCAGCAATTTTTTTTTTTCGTCTAAAAAAATTAAAATATAACCCCCTTTAAAAAAACCGTTTAATTTTCTTCAGAAATGATATTAAATAATCTTAATATCTTCAAGATTTTTTGACTTTTTTAATAAAAGTTTTTTTATTAATTTAAAAATTAATTTCATGAAAATCCTTTTATGTCTTTGGTTTTCAACAAATATTTGTATATTTTTTTTTAAGAAAAAAAATCTTTATTTTGTGCTAAGCAAGTTTTAAATTATTTAAAATGTTTTGAAAAAACTAAAAACTGCATAATCACAGGTTTTTCTCGAATTTGCATATATCCCCATCAAATTTTAAAAGGGACTAAATAAATAATCTGCCAAAACTAGCATACTTTAAATTCAAAAAAAAATCCAATTAAACTCCAAAGAGGGTTCAAACAAAAGAATATTAGTTCAGGTTATCATGTACAGACTCTTTAAAATATTTTTAAGAATTTAAATTCCGGGACAAACTTTAATTTAAAATATAAAAAAACCCGTAATGTAATTAAAATCAAATTTTACCATATTATCAAAAATTTAAATTTTTTTAAAAAATTACAAAAACCTTTTTACATTAACAGTTTAAAAAAAAATAAAATCACATGAAATATATCAAAAAATCAACCCGAGGAGTCAACTAGCAATTAAATTTTAATACATAATTAAAGCAGGATGTCTACTTAATTTTGGAAAAAAATTCCCCGATAATACCATTTTCCCGGGATTTTTGACATTAACCAAGGTTTTAAAAAAAAAACCAATTTTTTTACCCACTATTTGAATTTAAAATTTTTTAAAAAGTTCAAATTTAGTTTTATTTTGAAAAAATTATAAATCATTTAAAAAATTGTTAATGGAGTAAAAAAATAAATTTTACATTTAAAATAATTTTAGTTAAAAATTTTCTTTTAATACCATATAAATGAGTTGGGAAAAATATTACATTTTTTATATAACAGTGGGTTTTTTTTTTGGGGGACTCATTAAATTTAAATGAAAATTTTTAGTTTAAATTTTAAATTCAATTAAAAAAAAATAATAGGGGTTTTTTAGGCAAGGGCCAAAAGGGAAAAACCAAATTTAATTTTTAAATAATTTTTTGTACCTGCTTTAAGGGGGAAGGTAAAAGAAAAAAAAAAGAGAAAGAAGGGGAAAAGTTGCCCTACCAAAAAATTTTTTGGGTGAAATGGTTTTTGACGAAAACCCTTTAACTTTTGAACAAAAATTTTGAATAAAAATATTTTTTTTCGCGGGAAAAAACATTGACAAAAATTTTTTTTTTTATTTTACTTTTTTAAAAGAAAGAAAAAATTGGGAGTATTAAAAATTTTATTAGTTTCTTTTTAAAAATTTTTTGGCCCGTTTTAAAAAAAATTTCCCTTTTTCTCCCAAAAATTCCCCTTTTAAATTTCCCGATATTTTTGTTCAAAAAAAAAAAATTTCCGTTAATTTTTATAAATATTCTATACGGCAAATGTTTAAGTTTAATTAGAAAAGAAAAAAAAACATTTGGTGAAGCTGTTTTGAGGAGGTAATTTTTGGGGGCAAAAATAAAGGAAGGGGACATTTTAATTGGGAAAGGGTGGGGGAAGGGAAACAATGGAGGGGAAAAATAAAAATTTAGAAGAAATTTTTTAAAAATAAGGGGAAAGTGGAAAAAAGGGGAGAAAAAATAAAAGAAAAATAAATTAAAAATTTACGGAAAACAGGAAAGATTAGAATTTTAAAAAAAAAAGACATTCTTAAATTTTGCAAATAATAAAAGGAGGAAAGAGAAAAATACAACAAGTTAAAAACTGAATGGAAAAAAGGGAAGGGAAATTTGAAACAAGGGGAAAAATAAAATGAACTACGGAGGATTGTTTGAGGAAAATTTCAATCTAGAAAAGGAAAATTTTAAATGAAAAAAAAGGGGAAAAAAAATACAGAAAGAAGAAAAACTTCCCAGTGAAAAAAGGTGGGAGGGACGCATAAAAAAGGGTGAAACAAGGAAAAGGGAAATTTAGGGTTGGGCGAATAAAATTAAATGATAATAGCAGCAAATGTAATAGGGATACAAAGGGTTATACGGGGCTGAAGTTTATTTGAAAAGGGAAAAAAACTCTAGGGGAAAATTTAAAATTTGGGGGCTATAAAAAACCATTTTAAAGAAAAAAGGGTGGTTTAAAATAATAGGAGGATAACACTTTATGGGGTTTTCTGACATACCCAGATGAAATAACTGGAAAAAAAAAATTTTTTAAATAAAATGAAAGGGGGGTGTAGAAGGGAAAAGCAAAAATTTTGGAAAAAAAAGTCCACTTGACTAATCTTTTTATAAATGGGCAGATTTTGAAAAGGAAAACGACTATGGGAAAAACCTTGGAACGAATTTTATAAATGTCCGGGGGGAAAATTTTAGAGTGAAAAGAAATTAAATTTGAAAAAGGAAAAGGGGTAAAGGGGGGGGGGAAAAGAAGTTGCAATGTTTGTGAAAATTTTGTATGAGGGTAACAGAATTTTTTTTATTTATGGGTATTTTTTGACAATTGTTTCCAAAAAAAAAATTGAGTGGAGTGGAAGTGACCTTTCCCCCTTAAATCTCGGGAATGGTAATTGGGCATGAACAAAGGGGGGAGGGAAAACCCCGGGGGGGAAAAAAATTTAAAAATTATGTTTTCTGATGATTGTGCTAAAGGGGGGAAAAACGGAAAGTACAGGGAAAAAAACAAGAATAAAATTAAAGGGAATTAAAAAGTTTGGGAAAGAAATATTGTCTTTTTGGGGGAAAACTGAATTTAAAAGTGATGCAAGAAAATTATAAGCCCAAAAAAAGCTTTTTAGTACAAATTTTAATGAGAAGGTGCATAACGTTTAAAAAAACTTGGAAAAGTGATTTTGTGAAAGGGAAAATATAAAGAAGTTAAAGAGGAAAGGGGGGAGGGAAAATTGATCTAAAATGTGTAAGAAAAACCCCTTTTGGGGAATAAAAAGTCCCTTTTAACTTATGAATATGTTGTAACCCTACTTTTATAAACCCCAAAATTTAACACATCCAAAAAACATTACGTCGAATTAAGAGGTAATAGTAAATTGGGCTTTTGGCCATAAAATTTTTATGAAACATGTTAAAAGTCACATGGGGAAACAAATTTGGGAAAGAAGTCATCGGGGGAAAAGTAGGGGTTTCGTGAGATAGTGGTGAAGTCAAACAGATGTTATGGGGATGTAATGAAAATTATAAAAGAAAACTGCCAAAGAAAAATTTTTGGGAATGAAGTATTTGGAAAAAAATCAAGGGGGCCCCAAAAAGATGGAAGTGTACAGAAAGTGTTTTAAGTGGGAGGGAAAGGGAAATTTTAAATAATTAAAGGAGGAAAAATTGGGAAGAAAATAAGAATGATAAGACATTTTAAATAACCCGACCCGGGTACAGGGTTGAAACCTTTGTGATTTAATTTAAAACTTTTTTTTTTTTTTGAATAATCTTGTAGTATTGGTGGCCCTTGAGCCCATCTATTAAAAAACCTTTTAAAAATTTTTTTCAAAATTTGTTTAGATCTTTTTTTGTTTTTTAAAAGGCACCCAAAAAATTTAAACCCAGTTTTTCAAAAATTTACAATTTGAAACTAAACCCATATACCAGTAGGGTACTACGCAAATTAAAAATTTTTGATAAACTTTTTTATTTAGATAAATAACTGTAAAAAATGTTTTCCCTTTCGTGTTTTAAAATTACTTCTCCATCATCTTTTTAAGACCTCGACTGATTTTTCCCCAAAATTTTCTTTTTATTTTCCCAAAATTTATTTAACAGCGACGAAATTTGGGACTGAAACTTTCTTCAAAAATGATTTTTTACTCATCCCTTTATTTTAATAATAATTTTCTTTTAGGCTTAAATTTCCTTTTTGGGGCCTAATCTTATACCCCAAATTTGACGTCACCTTTCAAACATCATACTTTTTATCTGAAAAAAATACATTTATTCACTAAATTAAAAAAAGGGGATCATTCTATCCCAATCAATTTAAAAATTAAAAAAAACATTTGAAAATTTTAAATTAGGGTAATTGGCACTGGGAAAAATTAACATAACAAAATGTCAATTTTATAATTGGTCACTTACGTACTTTTTATGGTTTTTTCCATAATTAAGATCATTTTAAATTGGTGAGATTCGCTATCCCTTATTTTAAAAAAAATTTTTCAAAAAACTTAGTTTCATTTCATTTAAAAGGGGAGTTTTTAACCAAATCTAAAATATTTGATTTAAAATATACAGTTGTAAGTTTTTGTAATACAAATTTTTTTCAAACTTTTAAATACGTTTTGTCGGGTTTAAATCCCCAAACCCTCAAACTCCAATAAATGACCATGGATAAGGGGGATCTTTGGTTTTTTGTGTGATTTGGGCCTAAATTTAAAAGTTTTTTCAATTTTTTTTTTTTTTCAAAGGGAGGGAAAAATTAACAAAAACAACCCTTTCCCCTTCCCATTAAAATTTAAAATTATAACCCAAAGGGGATAATGACGCGTAACTAGATTGAAATGTATACCCCTGTGTTTACAGGTTTACCTATAATCCCTTTTGGTTTCAAGTTAAAAAAAATATATGTATATTATGAATTAAAATTTAAATTTAATGATAGCTTTAATTTTTTTTAAAAAACCCAAAAAATTTCCAAAAGCCAAATTTTTTTTAAAAAAAAAATAATTTCAATACTTTTTTAAAAAATAATAATTTTTAAATTTCTAACTTATCCTGACGTAACTTGTGCTTATTGGTTAAAATACGAAATTTTTTTGGCCTTTGAATGAGTTTAATTTTAAAAATTTTTTTAGCCTTTAAAAATTTCAATATAGAAAACAGTTATTTTTCCTATATTTCATTTTTTGGGTGTTTTTGCTGATTTTTTTGTGTATAGGGTTTGGGTATACAAAAAAAACACACCCAAAACACAAAATATATTTATATAAATGTAAAAATTTTCATGAAAAATAATAGGTTCATATTTTAAACATTCGCACACGCAAATACTTGACGCTTAGCCCAAAAAACTGGGCATTATCTAAAAAAAACTTTGTATTAATCCCCTCCCCACTAAATTTCTCCACCCTTTCCCCATCCTTTTCGACTCCTTCGCCTTTTAACATAAACAAAACAAAAGAGGGAATATTTTATATCTTTTTTTATTCCAAATCTTAATGTTTTTTCTTTTTCACACAAAATAGTTACAACATTTTTCCCCACTTACATGACCCACCTTTTCTATTAATCCCCCTCACTCCCCCCACCCAAAATTTTTAATTTTCTTCGTAACTTGATCCACAATTTTCCCAAAAAAATAAAACCCCTCTTTTATCCCCCCTATTTACATACTAATGATTCTTGATGAGAATGTTTTTCCCGGGGTGTATGCCCAAAAAAATTTCTCTTTCAATATGGAGAAAAAAAACTATAGAAATAATTCTTTTGTTTATTTTAGGGTTTTTTTTTGTCTTATGTTTGTTTAAGCTGTGGCTGGGAAAAAGGCCCTTTTAAATTTTGGGGGCAAAAAAAGGGTTTCCCTTATAAATGAATGGGAGCTCCAGTTTTGGGAAAAATGAATTAAAGCGTATGGGGGGGGGGGGGGGGGGGGCTGAGCACTAGCCCACCCCTTAAAAGCCAAAAAGGTGTACTTTTGTCGATAACCGCTGAGGCCGCCTGGGAGGTATCTATTGCTTGTGCGCTACACCATGGAGTTTTGCCCCCCCTTGTATTTTTTTAATTAAAAGAAAAAGGGAAAAGTCTTAATCAACTTTTGAAAAATTTCTGAGGTTTTTTATCATTTTTTTAAAAAAAAGGGTTCTAGGAAGTAAAACCCTTTGCCATTTTTAAATGGCTTTTTTAAATTTTTATTTAATTTCCCCAAAAAAAGGGTTTACAAGGACAAAAAAATGTCTCCTTTAAAAACGAGGTAAAACCGGGACGAAAGAATATAAGGGGGTGGGGCAAATGAAAAAATTTAAAAAAGTTCCTTTTGCTTTTCCTATGTTCCAACAACCCACGTTCATGATTTTATTTCTGGATATAAAAATATCATAGGAAATTTTAAAAAGATCCCGTTTCAAATTTTCCCAAAAAAAATTTTTCTGTAATAAATATTCCAAACATTTTTTGAACTGCCATAAAAAACTTCCCCCTTTAAGAATATTTTGAAGGAAGCTTAAAAGGGTATGCGGGTAAGTTCTGGCAAAAATTTTATCTTAATGACCAGCCCCTAAGGATTTGGGGCAATAACCAGGGGACCTAATTTTGAAACGTGTGGGGGCTACTACATAATTTTTCTCATTTGACACAATCTCTCGAACTCCTAAATTTTTAAACTTGCGCATAAAAGCCCTACCCACAAAAAAGGGGGAAAATTTTTTATTTGCCCAACCCCACACCTGGGGGATCTTTTGAAAATGCAAAATAAAAACCCCCAAATTTGGGCTTTATTGCCCTTTCGGTTGCCAAAAATTTTGAGAGTGTTTTTTAAAAAAATAAACCAAAATTTTTACAAAATGGGTTTTTAGATTAAAATATATTTATTGCTTTGTACACTTTTGGGTTTAAACCCCAAATAAAAAAATGTATTTGGTTTAGTTCTAATTTTTTAAAAAATTTATTTTTAAATTTTTTTAAAAATTTTTTAACTGTCAAATTGAATTTGGAAAAGTACAAACACATTCCCCAAAACTTTGAGCTCAAATGGGTTTGATCCCAGTTTTATCCATTTAAAATAAAAATATCAAACTGAAAAAATAAAATTTCATTTTAAATTAATTTATCAATAGCATAAAAAAAATTTTTTTTAAAAAATATTTAAAGAAGTATACATGTAATTTAAAACCCATATAAATACTAAAAATATTCCCTTAAAATTAATTTTTAAACCGTAAAAAATTAAAAAAAATAATAACAATTTGGTTTTTAAATTTTTTTTTGTTGGGGATTTAAATTTAAAAAAAAAAATTATTGGGTTTGATGGGCATAAAAAAAGTACACCTTTAAAATATAAGGAAAAACAAGATAATTTATTGGTTGCACTTTAAAATATTTTGGGATATTTTGTTATAAAAAAATTTTTGCGAAAAAAAAATAACATTTCAATGAGTTCAATTGTTTCAATATTTTTTAATCTGAAAAAAAAAAATTTAAAAATTTGAATCGAAAATGGGTCGTAAATTTTTGAGTTTCATATAAACAAAGCTACCAAATTATAAATTGGTAGTGAATAAAAAAAATTATATAAACCAGAAATTTTTTTAACAACCTAGAAACAAAAAAACTGGAAAAAGGGTTTCCCAATAAAACCAAAAAAAATGTTTTTCAGATCACCAAAACCAAAAATAGTCCTTAAAAATTTTATTAGTATCTTTTCATAAAGGGTTTTGCTGGGATAAAAAAAAAAACCCAAAGCCCTTTAAAACACTCCCCGGGAAAATCATGGTTTACATGTTTTTCAAATTTAAAACACTTCGCAAGTGGAAAAAAAACACCACCCCGCCCCCACGACAGTAAAAACTTTCAAAATTAACTCGGGTTTTGGGAAAACCCCTTTTTTTTCAAAAAATTTATGAAATACGAATTTTTTTGCTAGCAAGTATTTTCCCTTGGGTTTAAAATTTGTGGCCATAAATGATGAAACGTTAAATTTTTTTTCCCCACACCGGTCTTACTACCCCTTGGGTTTTTACCTTAAGAAAATAATTTGCTAAAATTTGGGTTTAGACTTGGAAGGGTAAAAATTTTTTTTAAGCTAACCCTCTTTTTGTAGAGGGAGGTAGAAAACCCTTTATTGAAAACCACCCCCGTTTAAAAAACTGGGATTCGAAAAACCTTTATCTTTCCCCTCCTTTCATTTTAGCCCAACATGAAATTTGGTGTTAGTTAACCATATAACCCAGGGGAGTTACTTTAAAAACAAAAAAATAAATTTGAATGACTAAACTTTGACCTAAATTTAAGCAAAGATCAAGAGGAACTCCCTTTTTTCCCCTTTTCAGAAGGAAATCACATTAAGCAGGGTTGCTAAAAAAAACTTTATACTAAAAACACAGTGAGGTGTTCAAAAGTATTTTTATTTTTTAAAAGGGCATAGGGGGGGATATTCGTAGTCTTATGAAAAAAAAAAAAAAGCTATTTAAAACAAACCCTTTAAAGAATTATCCCTATTATTTTAAAAAATCATATAAATTTAATTTTTTCTGACACTTTGCTTATGGGACATGTATTTTTTCTTAATTAAAGGCCTAGAGGGTTTAATTCCCCCAAAAGCCGAAAAAATTTACCTTGGGGTGATTTATCTTTTTCCCTTTTTACAATGAAATTAATGGGGGGGGGGAGGGTGTTTACAGACCTTGTTTTAGGTTAAAATTAAAGGATATAAGTTACAACGGGGCCCAACCCAAACCCTTAAAAAATATATGGGTTGAATAAAAAACCCCCAAGGCCCAAAAACAATTAAATTATGTGAATAAAAAAAAATTATGTTTGAAAAAAAAGTTTTTCCTACATAAAAAATAAATATTATCAATTACTCTGGGTTTTATTGGTCTGGCATGAAATTTAAAAGCATTAAATTTTTTTAAAATTTTAATTAAAAAGGGACCAGAATCTCTTGGTTTTGATATAAAAGGGGATTGGGAAAAACTTATGTTTTGCTGGTAGAACCAAAACAAAGTTATTCCTTACCCTAAAGCTTTAGAGTATGGGAAAAATTTTAATTTTAAAAACCTTGTATTTAAAAATTTGGGTTCGCCCATCCCTTTCCGATGTTTTGCCAACATACCCATGCTAACCCGTAATAAATTTTTTCCCCTTTTTTCCTAATAAATCAGGAATACATTACCCCTGAGTTAAAGCTTCAGGTATATTAAAAATTTAAAATTTTTAATTACGTTAATGTTGTTTTTTTCTGGATTTATTGTTTAAAAAAAATGAACACAATTATTCTTTTTTGCTATAAAAACTATTTGAATCTGAAAAGTTTTTTTTTAGAAAACAATTTTTAAATAATAATGAAAATAAGGGGGTAGTAATGAATTTGGTTTAAAACTTAAATAAAAAAAAATAAAATTTAAACAATATAGAGTAAAAGGTTTTATACACTCAAGATTTTTAAAGAAATGTTAAATAAAATTGAAAAGTTGGGAAATTTTAATAAATTTTAAGTTAAAAAATCTAAATGTCTTACATCAAAATAAATTTCAAGAAATGTAAAAAATTTTAATATATATATATAAAATATATTTTAATATAATTAAAATCAAACAAAAATTATTTTGAAAAAAAGTTTAGAGTCAAAACATAACAAATACATCATAATAAATTAAATTAAAAAATCTAAAAAAAAAATTGAAATAACAAAAGTTTTAAACCCAAAAACGGTGTTGAGTATTACATATTTTAATCTCGTATAAAAGCGTTTTTTCAAAGTGGTACAGGGGAATTTTAAAATAGAGTCTTTTAATGCGAAAAAATTTTGGGAATTAAAATAAAATTAAGATTTAAAACTAAGTCTTTTTTTTTTTAGTCCCCTTAGTCCCTTTTAGGGGAGGTTTTGATTTTTTTTTTCCCGGGTGTTTTGGGGATTTAATTGGGGATTTTTTGTTGATGTGTTTTGAAATTTGGTTTTTTTTTTTTAAATTTTTTTTTTTGGGAACCGGTTTTGGGTTGGGGATTTAAAAAAAAAAAACCAAAATTCAATTCCTTCTGAACCTTTTTTCCGGTGAAACCATTTCCATGGGGGAAAAGGCCCCCTTTTTGGGCCCCCAACCCCTTTGGTTTTTTTTTACAAAAATAAATTTAAGGAATTTTTAAAAAAAACGAAAAAAATTTATTTTAATTCCCCAAAATTTTTTTCTTTTTTGGAAAACCCCTTATTTTTTTAAAAATTTTGAATTCTTAAAAAAAAATTTCCAAAATTTTTTAAAATTTTGAAAGTTATTTTATAAAAAAATTAAATGGAAAAGGGGGGAAAAAGGTTTTTAAACCATTTTCCCTAAAAGGGGAAAAAAACTTTTCCACCACCTTTCCTTTTTCCCCCCCACAAAAATTTAATTTTTTTTTTTTTTTTTTTATTTTTAAAACTTTTTTTATTTATGGAATTTAAAAATAAAAAAAAGGTTTAAAAAAAAACAAAAACCCCCAAAAAATTAAAAAAAATAAATTTTTTAAAAAAACAAAAAAATTTTTTTCTAAAAAAAAAAAAAATAAAAATTTTAACCCCTTAAAAAAAAAAAAAAAAAACCCCCCCCCCCCCCGAAAATAACTTTGAAGTTAAAAAATTTAAAAAAAAAAAATTTTTCCAAAATTTTTAAATTTTTTTCCACCTTTTTTAAAAAATTTAATTTTAATTTTTTTGGTTTTAAAATTTAATTTTTAATTTTTAAATTTTTAAAAAAACCAATTTTTTCTAAATTTTTTTTAAAACTAATTTTTTTCCCTTTGCTATAAACTGTAGTTTTTTTTCAATTCTTTTAAAAATTTAATTTTTGAATTTTAAACTCTTTGATGGCAAAAATTTTTTTAACTTTGTCTCAATTTTTAAAGGGAAAAGGTTTTTTTAAAACCCCAAAGCCCCTAAAGTAAATAAAAGGTATATTATTTTATTTATAAATTTTTTTGGTTAGGGGTTTTTTTCCCAAATTATAACCTTCGGGTTTTAAAAATTTATGGGGTTTTTTGTAAATAATTTTTTTAAAAATTAAAAAAGGAGAAAAATGTGTTTTGGTGCAAGGGCCACCAAATTTCCCAAAAAAAATTTTGGAAAAATGTGAAGGATGACAAAAGGGGAAATCTTTTTCCGGGAAAATTTCAAAGATGAAAAAACGCTTTTTAAATTTGGGTTTTTAAATTTTTTTTTTCTTAAAAAGGGAAAAGTAAACGGAATTTCAAAGAAACGTTTTTTCCTTTTCTCAAAAAGGGGGAAAAAGACGGGCCCCGAGGCCTGGGGTTTGGGTTTAAACAGTTGGGGCAAATTTTTTTTCTAGTAGTGCAAATACCAATTTTTCCCTTTAAAATCCCCATTATGTAACCATGAGGGGCCCTGTAAGTTTCTAACATTTTTAATTGGGGAGAAAGGGTTTCATAAAAAAATAATTTCCTTTTTAACAACAAAAATGAAAAGCCTAAAAATTTTAGTCCCTTTATTTAATATTCAAAATAAAATTTTCCTTTTAATGCCTGCTGGGAAAATTTCCCTCGTTTTTAACATCGTGGGCCCAGGGCATCCTGATGAATTAATTTTGAGGAAGGGAAAAAAAAATCCCAATGCTTGGCAATTCTTGCATGATAATTTTCATAAAACTGCAAAACATTTTGTTTTGGGTTGTTATATTCCCAATTTATTTTTTTATTTTCATCAACAACCCCTTTTTTATAACTTTATGTTTCGCATTACGCTAATGTGTAATGGTTTTAAATTAATGAAATGGGGACCCAAAATTTTTAAAGGGGGGTTCCAACCCCGGTTTGAGGCCTTGGGGTTTTCCCCACATTTACAAGGTTTTGAATTTTTAAAACCCTTTACAGAGGGGAAGGAAAGGGTTTTGGGAATCAGAAAATCTGATAGGGGCACCAAATTTAACCCCCGACCATCAAAACAAAAGTCCCGACACAGAACCCCTAAACCCCCCCGCTCACCCCCTTTTCTATTTAATTTAAAACATTACCAAAAGTTTTAAATTTGATAAAAATTTAAATTTTGGACAAATTTTTGAAATAAAAACAAATTTAAATAACTATTAAAAGTAATTTCAAAATATATTAAAAAAAATTTACAAACCCTTTAAACTAAAATTGTACCCTAAATTTTTTTTTCTCCTGGGAAAAATTTTTAAGCTTCAAGTTGATCTAAAAAGGGTTTAAAGTATTAGTTAAGGGGGATAAAGTAATTACTCCCAAAGGGAAGCTTGGTTCTAATTAATTTTTACTTTTTTAAAAAACTACCTATCTTCAAAATTTCCAAGATTGATTTTTAAAATTTTAGGGAAGCCGGTTAAAATTAATAATTTTTTATTTAAAAAAAAGGGGCCCAAACCCAAAAATTATTGACTAAAATAATTTTATAATTAAAAAAGCCAACTTGTAAAAAAATTATTTTTTTAAATTTTTGAATTTTTGATTTTGAAAAATTGCTTGATTTTAAGGTTTATATTTAAATAATTTAAGGGAAATTCAACCCGAAGCGTCGTTTTTATGGTGGGTTTTACCCCATTTTAATGTTTTTTTATACTGTATAAATTTGGGGCTGCTGGGAAATATTTCATTGTGTATTTTTTAAAAAGTAAGATTTCGGCCCGACTTTTAAAAAAAAAAAAAATAAAACCTACCCATTATAACCAATGATGAAATTTTTTAAATGCCCGCTTTTCCCGTGGTAGGGTTCCTCAATTTCCCCCTTTTCCCTTCAAAAATAATGGGCAATAATCATTAAGCAAAATAAGGGGGCATTAAACAATTGTTTTTTATTAGGGCCTAAAAATTCCAGACGATCAGGTTTTTGTTGGCACACACTTTTTGGGCCCCCGTGCCATGGGATTATGTTTCACGGGTCCCTTTGGGATGTGTTTTGGTATACCCCTCTTTTTCCCGTGGGTTTGGGCCTTTTAAAAAAGGGGTTTTTTTTATTTTTTGAACTTTTTGTTCAGATTTGAAATTTGTTTCCCTTTGTTTTTTAATAATCAGACTTTTTTTGGAACGATTGGGTTTTTAAAGACAAAAGCTTGTGTATATTTTTTTTTTTTCTTTTTTTATTGATTTTTAGTAATATATAGTTTTGATTGTTATAAAGGGTTAAACCCAAATTTCAACACTTAATGTAAAGGTTGTTTTTATACCATTTTTTGGGCCCCCGTTGACCCCTTTTCGGCAAAGCCCTGATCCACCATACACTGTGCATTTTCAATAAACGGACCAAAGGGCGGGTATTCTTTATGAGGGACTTAACATTATTTTGTTATTTTCTTAACCACAAAAATCGTAGTGTAGGCAAATTTTTGAGTGTTTTTTGGGAAAAATAAATTTAAAATTTTTCCAAAAAAACCTGAACTGTCATGGCGTTTTCTATTTTGGTTGTTAAAAAATATTTTAATATCGATAATATTTTGTTATAAAAATTTTTTTTTAAAAGGTTTATTTTATCATGGTGTACTATAAATTTTAAGTGCTGTGTTCCTGGATTATAAAAAAAAACATCTACAAAAATAAAATTTCAAAATTTAAAAAATTAAAAAAATTTTTTCCCATCTGGGAAAAAACTTACTGTAAAATCAAAAAATTGAAAATTTTGGCAGGTGAAACTATTTTACTAAAATTTTAAATTTTTCAATGAGCAAAAAGAAACAATGTTTTGTCTAAGGGAAATAAATGTTGAATAAAATCCATTCCTCTTTACAATTGAGGGGTGGGGGTTGTCTAATATCGTATTTTGTATTGACAAGCTTAAATTAATTTCGGGACCCAAAAAAAAAAACTAGGGAAATTTTTGCCTTAAATAAGTGACAATAAAATTAATTAAATTTTTTAATTTATTTTAAAAATTTGTTCCCTTAAATTTAAATTAAACCCAAAATAGGGGAAAAAGTCAATTAAAATTTTTAATCCCAAAAGATAGGGGGAATAGGTAATTAATCTGCCCGAGATTAAAAAAATTTTGGGCCCTGAAAATTTCCCCCAAACAGACTCTGCCCTAAAACCCCAAAAAAAACCTTTTCTAAAATATCTGATTTTTTCTGGCACAGATTCCTTAACCTAACTGTGATAGTTGATCAATATTTCCTTTCTAAGGAGGGAAAGGGTAGGTTATTCTGAGTACACAAATTAGGGGTTTTCAATAGTTACATCACGCGCCGTTTCCCTTGATTTTTACTTTAAAAATTCTTAAAATCAAGTGATCAAATACCAAACTGTCCCAAAAGTTACGAAATTTTTCAATCACCCCCTCACACCTTTTTACTCCAGGGCGACAAACAAATTAGACGTGACACCGTTTGATTGGGGGTTAAAGCAAATGTTTAATTTTTGTTGCTAAAAAGGGGGAGAAAGTAATGTGATCTTTTTTAACGGACGTTCAATATTTCTGGGTTTTTGGGAGGGTTGTAGAATTGTATTGTTTGTTTGTATTTAAATTTTGGGTAATTTGTCATGTGCTTTTTAAATAAATCACCACAAAAACTTAAAATTGGGCTACCTAATTCAAGGTAAAAGTTGGGGTTTTTAAAATTTGTTTATATAAATTGGGATGAAAAAAACAGGGACTCAAGGGTTTTAAAAAGAAAATTCAAATAATTTGTTGGTAGTTTTAAAACCCAAATATTTTAAATTAAAAAGCCATATGGCTTACCAAAAAGGGTCTTATTTTGGGGTTTCCGTTTTGTCCCCCTCATTTTTAAATAAAATGCCAAATTGAGGGGTTTTTTGAAAAACTTAATTGGGGGGGTTTAATTTTATTCAGAAAACAAAAAGGTTTAAACTTTTATATTAAGCTTGGGCAAACCCCCAAATTTAAAAAATATTTCACAAAATCAAAAACCCAATTTTTTTTACTTTTTTTATCGTTCTGCTTAAATTTAAGGCCTTGGTTTTCTAAAATATGAATTTAAGGGCCCCCGGGTTTAAATTTAAAAATTAATTTTTCTAAAAAGAAAAACTTTTTACTTGACCCCAAATCTTTCCTGGGGTGCCCCTTTTAAAAAACAAGCATCTGGTAGACACAAAATAAATAACCTTAAAATATGTTACTTATAACCACACACATTTTATTAAGCTATATAAAACACACATACATAATATAAATATACATTTAAAAACAAGGAAAAGTGAACATTAATCAAATAAATTTGGAAAAATTAACTTAAAAAATGGCAGACTTTTATCATTGAGGACGACACGTAACATGAAATTTTACTCCTTCCACACTGTCAAACAAAAGCGATAAAAGCTGACCCAGCACATCCCCTATTCTAGGAAACTTTATTTGACAATATTGGTGTATTGGGGGATTTAATAAAGGTCGTTGGATTAATTTTGAAATGAGTAAAAACTAGAAAAAAATTAATAGACCTCAGATTATCAATTTATTTCATTCTAAATTTCGAATTAAAGTTTATATTCTAGTATAGGTCTATATATTTAAATATTATCATTATTATTATTATTATTATTATTATTATTATTATTAGCACCGCGTCTTACTACCTGTTCGGGCTATACTCACTTAAGCTAATGTGTAATGGTAGGAGATGAAATGGAGGACCTACAGTTTAACGTGAGATCCGAACCACGGTGGAGGGCTGTCTTTCCACACATTCACGAGTTGTGATTAATACACGTCTTGTCAGAGGTGAAGGAAGGGTTTGGTAATCAGATAAATCTGTGCCGGGACGAGGATTGAACCCAGGACCCAAGCACAGAAGTCTGACACCTTACCCCTAGACCGCCAGGTCACCCAAAAATGTCTTGTAACCATTCCTTTTGGCAATCAAGCCAAGTTGTAGTAGAAATAGTACAAGTTTCCAAGCTAACATGGCTGACAATTCACCATCAATTCAAGGGGGGGGGGGGGGGGGGGGGATCACACTGCCATTTTGTTAGCTGTTGGTTAGGACACCAGATCATCGAATACGTTGGATGGGGTTACCATCGTGCCAAGGAAGCTCACACAGTCTTATATCTAGTCACCCTCCTTATCCTAGGATGCAACCCATCCTAACAAATTAGGCCCACGAATTGGGAAGAGTTATTTTATATTGAAAATTATATGTTTTCCTAGTAAAATGTTTTGATATATAAACTGCAAAAAACAATCACCTTTAATCACGTACCTACATTTCCACCTTAAAGAGACATATTTAATCTTTAGCATTTCACGTTTTTGTATTAGATAATGATCAAATATTCTTTCATTAATTTTTACTACTTATTACTATTATTATTAGCACTGCTTCTTACTACCCGTTTGGGTTATACGCACTTACGCTAATGTGTAATGGTAGGGTGATTGTGAGATGAAATGGAGAACCTACAGTTTAACGGGGGATCCGAACCACGGTGGAGGCCTGGTATTCCCCACATTCACGAGTTGTGATTAATATACGTCTTGTCAGAGGTGAAGGAAGGGTTTTTCAATCAGATAAATCTGTGCCGAGACCGAGGATTGAACCCCGGAGCCGTAGCACAGAAATCTGACACCCTAAACCGCCATGTCACCTACTTCCTGTTTCGTTTTTACACCTATACACTAATTAATCTAATTGGTTATGGATGTGTTATATGAAGTTTATGGAAAGTGTACCTGCATTTGGTTGGAGTGAGAATGTCGAATCGTATTAGAAAAAGTTACCCTAAGTACACAGCACCGGGGTTCGAACACTTATCTCCCCGTCATCAGCAGTTCAGTCTATGGTTAGAATGTCACCTCAGATCATGCGGCTACCGCTTCAGTAGATGTATCTTCTGTTAAACATGTAGTTAATACTTTTGGTTTATGTGACCATGGGTAAGTGGTCCGGGTGCTTCTAAGGAAGACACTATTTGAAAAGTTGTCTGTCATGTTATCCAATTAGTAAATATCTAAGAGCTAGTGCTAAGTGTGTAGTATTAGACTACTGCCCTAGGTTAAGTTAGTTTGTAAGTCCTGCTATACAATTAGTAAATATCCAGGAGCTAAGGCTGGGTGTGTAGCATTAGAAGTATTGTCCTAGATTAAGCTTGATTGTAAGTCTTGCTATCCAATCAATAAATATCTAGGAGCTAGTGATGGGTGTGTAGTTTTAGACGTGCTGTCGTAGGTTAAGTTAGTTTGTAAGTTCAGCATGTGTTCATAAAAGTGCAAGTTAAATACACTATAAATTAAAAAAGAGATCGTATTCTTGATGAGATTATTTCTAAGGCTCAAGGTCTAGCTATCCAAAGATATGTCTACAGATCAGTTTTCAAAAGAAGGACCTTTTTTCGAAAAATACTAATTGTGACCAATATTGGTAACATTTTACTAAAACTATCGGTTTTATTTATAGGTATTGATAATATCTATCAAAGTTAACGTCTGCAGGTCACATAGTTTGACATATCCATAAGTGAGAGTAGATCTAGTAAGTTCTCTAGCTGTCAGATAAGGTCCTTCCTGTGAAGTTTGGACGGCGCACCTTGGTTTGGCATTGGCTCAAGGTGGTCGGTGCCTTATGCCGGAATGATGGTTGCAAGGCCGCCTTGTGTAAGAGCGATAGAGTGAGTGACAGAAAGGTACATTAATGACCTACTGAATGTATACAATGCGGCCTTTCTATAAACATATTAGACTGTACGTAAGAATATACTACAGTCAACGTATTGAGGCGGATTACATTAAATCAATGGATATTTTTTAAATGAGCTTATTTGAGGTATTTAACGTGCATTTTCTGAACCGACTGATTCAATCGGAGCACGAGAATTTCTATGAGCCAGAGCGAAAGGGCCTTCCAATTTTTACCGGGAAAGGTATTCTAACATACCTTCCAGCGTTATTTTACATGTACACAATCAACATGTGACATACGTCTTTACTTCCACATCCGAAGGAAGTTGTGCTACTGATTTTTATCTCTCAAGAAAAATCTGTTGACTTCGGCTGGGTTTGAATCCATTAATTTTGGGGCCCTGATATGAGCACTTTATTCCAATACCACTGAGGTTGACTAATGTTATTTTATTTTGCTAGCCTAGCCCCAGATATAATTTTTCTTCAAATTTGTACCCCAAAGTTTTTTGGTTCATAACGCAATCTAAAACTATTCTATACTCTACATGTAAAATAAATTAAATAAGCTACATCCAAAATAATATAATAAATAATAAGTGCGTTTCCACTTCATCTAACTAAACCTTCCTAATTCCTAATCCATCAGCGTAATTAATACTTAAAGCGTATAACCCGAACGGGAGTAAGACGTGGTGCTACATAATAATAAAAATAATAATAATAATATTAATAATAATGTATTGTTTACTAATTTTAATATTAAGTATTTCTAAAAGTGAAAAGCTTTTATTTAATCCTAAGACAGTTATCCATTTTTTTGTCTTGTATTGATTTTCTTTCAAGGTCATTGAGACAACGTTTGGAAATAAACACTATGTAATAGAAGAGGAAGTGGCAAATACATTATTTCAGTGAACATACTATAAAAAATGAAAAGTGTGTTATCTCGAATTGCATAAAAAAGACGCTTTATTTCAGGGAACCTCCTATAAAATTACTATTTTATTTCAAACACAAAATTGTCTTATTTTAGCGAGAATACAATATAAACAGCAACTATAATGTGTCCTCCCTTATCTTCTATGCACAGATAAAGCTGCCTTATTTAAGCGGACCTACTAAAAAATCTATAGTGAGTTTATTTCAATCACAAAGCCGTCTTATTTTAACGAACATACAATAAAAACAGCATCTATTATGTGTCCTCCCTGATCTTCTTTGCACAGATAAAGCCGCCTTATTTAAGCGAGCCTACTATAAAATTCTATAATTATCTGTCAATGTGAATTATTCAAGTCTGATATATAATGTGACGTCATTACGAATCGTCACTACCATACTTTCATATGACCTTGATTATCTTATGATGTCACTTACACACAATTAATTACGTGCCTCGCACTTAATACCATTCAAATCTGTGACCTCTAGATCAAATGCATTCCGGGATGTCACCATATCTGATACGTCAGTTTTTGGCTTATTGCCATATTTTATAGTCGGGGTAATACTACTCACTACCAGCTGGGTAGGTATTTCATATGTTTTAAAAACCAACTAAGGACTAGGAAGGACAAACACAACAGCCAGTCAGTCTCCTGTTGTAAATCCATAACTGTAAAACCCGCCTCGGTGGCGTAGTTGACTAAAGTGCTAGTCTGGTTGAGCTCGACTGCTGAGGACGGGAAGATAGAGGTTCGAGTCTCGGTCGGGTGAACTGGTGGTGGTATTTCCTAAATGGTTTTCCACTCTCCCTCCACGCAAATGCGGGTTCACTTCCTCTATTTCAACCTTTCTAATTCCTAATTCATTAGCGTAATTAGTACTTAAAGCGTATAATACGAACGGTTAGAAAGACGCGGTTCTAAATAATAATAATAATAATAATAATAATCACTGTGAAAGGGTAAACACACATTTCACTATTGACAAATTTTTCAGCCATGCTGGGAATTGAACCCGGGACTCTTACCTCCGTAGACAAACACGTGGCCGACTCAGCTATATTTCAGAACTAATATTATTAACTAGCCTAGAAAGGTTTCTTAGATTGATAATTTGGAATTTTGACAGTGTTTATCTGTCTTCTGTTAGTTGTTTGTATTGCGCTAGCTGTCAAATGCGCATTCTAGTTTTAAGTAAATTTAACAGGGGCATTCCATGAACCTAGTAGAAACGATTTATATATCTGGTTTTCACTTTTGTAATCTGTTTCAATTGTGAGCTCGCTCAGGCCGTTTTTATGTTAATTTTAATTAGATTGATTTTCTGAATGAATTTGAAATAATTTTTAAGCAATCAATCAAGTACCTAAGACACATTTCAGTTAGATGTTAATATATTATATATCGAGACTGATTTCTCAAACCTTGTGAATAAAAGTTATTCTCAATTATTATTATGTACCAAAAGTAAATAAAGTATCAAGTGGTTTTCTGTATACCTTGCTCATAAAGGGACTATTATATATATATTACTTCGAATCCAAGGAGAAACTATAGGAGAGAGTATTTCAATGTGAAATACAAAGTGAAATGTTGAAATTGCAGTAATGGTAGGAATATGACAGTTCTTAACCTGATTTAAATCAAAGGAATGTTTTCCTTTTCTCACATAACTACTATTAGTTTAGGAACTGTATTATTATTGAGAGCGGCTGTTAATCCCTAAAGTGTTAAAAAGCAAAGTAAATAAAAGTAATATATTTTGTGTTGTGACTGATTGCTACAGTGGATCTGGCTAATGAATCGAAGTCGTGAATATCACATTAGAATCCGATATCCTTTTCTTAACATTTCTTGTTATTTCCACGAGATCCTGGATAAATATAGATTTTAAAGTGGGTCCTCTTAGTATTCCATTACAAAACTCTTCTCAACTAAAGTCCGGGAGGCTGATGTTCAGACTACAACTATGGGTACAATTTGTTCCAACATCTGTATTTAGAATGTTTCCTGTCTACAAAAGATACCTATGGATTTACTTAATTTTTGCACTCCTAAGGCTAGTTTATAATTACTTAATACATTTAAACAATAGCATGCTGGTACACAATTATCCTAAAGGGGTAGGGGGACAGGGTGAAATTAAAATAATCAGTGGCAATTTTAAATGAGAAATATGTAATTTGTTTCTTACATAACATTGATTAGTACATTTTCAATGACTATCGAGCTATTTGAGATTATCTTGATTGGAAAATAAACTGCACTGCACAATAATAATTATTGTTGAGTGCCTTGTTCGAAAATAAATTCATAGTTGAAAGTACAACTGATAATATTAATCACTAGAAGTAATTGTGTTAATGTTCAAAATTTAAATTATTATGGTCAAATGACCTTAAGCTAAAATATGTAGCTATTTTTTTAGGATGGAGGATTTTTTTTAATGTGTTTCTTATTTGCTTCACTGAGGTGTAGTTTCAACTATAGATGAAAATATATTTATAAAAGTTATAATCCATGCAATTTATCATTAGTGTATTTTAATGTTTACAACACAGATAAAAATATTTATTTATTTTAATGTAAGATAATAAAGATCATCCGGCTATACATGATAGAAAAATCCTAAATCAGCCTTCAATAGTGATACATTATTATTATCACTATCATCATTATTATTATTGTTATTATATTTTAGGTAAATGCGCAAGAGACTTTTTGTGATTATATAGCCAAGGAAATTCTATATATTTAATTTTATAATACATTATTTTAATTTTTAAGAAAGACCAATTCCGCTAAATGTTTTCTACTATAATATTATCAGAGGAAAGATTTGTTTTTTTGTTTGTAATAGATAAATTCAAAAACTACTGGAGCGATTTTAAAAATACTTTCACCAATATAAAGCGACATTATCAGCGAGTAACATAGGCTATATTTTATTTTGAATTTTTTTTTTAAAAATTTAATTTATTACTCATAAAATGTTCGATAGTCATTCATATTTTATGATAGAGTCTATGATGATTCTTCAATATGTGTGTTGAAAATAATAAGCGGAGGGAGGTGGGAGGGGGAAGCGTCTAGTATTCAATATCGGTAAATCACACAAATCAAGTATATTAAAATATTTATCCTCTTAATGGTTCCAACCAACAGCCAGGTGTTAATTATATTATTGTGTGTGTTGTCACTTTGGGAGCGTGGAAGGATATTGGTCGAATGCAGACATGGAAATGTTATGGAATAAATTATTCGTATATAGAGTAAGCTCACAGCTTAATAACGATACCGAATGTATTAAACTTAAAGTGGTGAAATGGGGGTGAAACCTAAACCTCCTCCCCTGCCCTTTACTTTAATGAATATCAGCTGGATTTTGATCATAAAAGATAGAACATATTCACTCCTCCCTCCAACATAAGAAAAGAAACATGTATATATACTTTTTGAATAAAAAATCATGTTAATTTTTTTTCTTATGAAGTTAAATTTTTCCATAAAAAATGTTTTGTTTATTAAATAAAACCTATATAAAATAATAAGGCAGACACACATCTTTAAATACGAGTATTAAGCTTTAGTCATATTGTTCATAGATTAATAGATAAAGTCTAGTTAGTTTTAAGACACCTACTTCATTGGCCGAACGGTCTAAGGCGTCACTCTCATGTTAGACTGACCTGATAAAAACAGTGTGATTGGAATTTGAACTCTTAGGGTGGTTTTCTTCTAAATGGTTTTCCACACTCTTTCCAAGAAAATGTGGATAGATTACTCTAAAATTATTTCTGGCCCATTAGAGTAATTATCACATATGCGTATAATCTTTAGTATAAAACATATTTCTCATACAAAAAAAAATTGTTCTAAATATTATAATACATTAATAAATTTATATGATGTACACCCTTCTTAGTATACGACTTGAGGTTGTAATAATTCTGTGCATTGACTAATAAATACAAGCTTATAAAAATAGTGAGAATGCAGCTACCTACCTCTAGTCTATAAATACAAATTAACTGGCTTTAACCTTTTAAAAATATCTAAAGATTCAGTTACGTGTCTCCTGGACTTTTATTTTTTTGCCAGAGTTTAACTTCAAGTTAGATGTAGACATCCACAGGAACATATATACATAGCTAATCACGCCGTTTCATCACTGGGTAGACAAGAAACTTTGTATGTACAGTATTTGAAAAGAAAAAAAAAATCCGTACTTATCATTCCTCATTAATTTTCTCCACACTTCCCTCTCGTTGCAATCACCCATCGTTTCAACATCTATAACAGTGATAAACGCTCCTCTATTTCTAAAATTCTTAATTTTTCTCCTTTATACAGATTTGTCTACAACATTTTACCACGTCTATATAGCTTATCCCTTCCTTTAGATACGCAAACTCTACCATTATAGAGGGTGTATTTTAATTGGTGTCAATTATTTAGGGGTGTATTCCCATCGAAAAAACTGTAACAACATTTAATATAAACATGGGTCTAGAAATACTTAATTTTAGAGTTATTAAAAATTTTTCTCGAAGGTAGATTAGTCATGGGGTGTCCAATGAATGGCTTGCTTAGTCACTAGATTTGATCCAGGGTATTTTTTTAATCTATAAATGTAAGATGAGTGTAGCAAAATTAATTTAATAAACATGTCAAACAGAACAATTTTAATTTTCAGATATATTCTAAGGTACTCAAGTTGAAATTAGAGGATATATACAAACATTTGCAAAGAGGTAGAGTGGAAAACCTCCATATATATGTCGGACACGATGAAATAAGATATTATATATTTTTTAAATTTAATCATTTGGTGTGGATATATTTAGCTTACTCTGAATATTAATTAAAACTATATTGTACATTTACAATACTTAAAGAGCCTGCATATCTAATATTTATAATAATAAGGAAGTAAGGCTGAATAAATTAGATTTTATACGGGAAATGTATATCAAATTTTCAGAGTTGGAAGTGGGAAACGATTTATGAATATTTACCTAAACATAACTTGCGGTGGGGGAAAACCACCGAACCTCCTATAACTATTATCAAAATCTCTTTCTAAAATGCAAACTTGGACGTAATTATCTGGTGATCTAGACACATATTATAAGAACTTGACATTTTTTAATTGCTAATATTTACCACATCACCTTACTACCAATTTTGGTAATACGTTTAGTACTAGTGGATTAGAATTTGGAAGAGTGGGAATTAGAGGAAGTTACTACGCATTTACCTAGTGAGATAGTGGAAAATATCCCCTAATTCACCCACCCTAGATGCGAAGAAAAACCCTTTGCTCAGTGGACAGACACGATAACAACTAAACTAGAATAAGGTGTTAGATTAATGGAATCCTGGGGTTGTTTGACATTTCTACAGAAAATATAAATTGTTTGACGTTAATGTTATCTAACAAATAACTCGAACAAATGTTGCGAAGAAATCCTACTTAAGGGTTTCTGCAGAAACACATGACTTACAGACACAACAGTGTTGAGGTAATAGGATAAATCACCCTAATAATCTCCCTGGATCTAGGCACTCATGATGTATAAGAGTAGGTTTGTATAAATGGTAATCGTTACTAATTGTAAATCGGAAAATTTTTTGTTGGTGATCTAGGAATACGTAGATGACAAATAATTGACATATAGAAGTGAAATTACTTTAACTTTTTGTGTCAAAAATAGTAATAGGATTGTAGTATAAAGCGCCTCACCCACCTCACCACTGCTCTGAATCATTAGTGAAGGGAGTCCTAATTTATACACAATCTATCCTGCTTCTGTGGCCAAACGGTCTAACTAGTAGCGTCTGCACGGGGGATGGATGGGAGATCTTGGTTCGAATCCATTTGGATGTCACGAGAATTGTTTTTTACAATACCATGTAATATAAAATATATATAATATTAAACTTGATGATTTATTACTAGAACAACATCATATCAAGTTTATAGGTAACCAAATATATTCATTCAAACTATTAATGTCAAAAATCTAAAATTAGGTACTCATACAAAGACAAGGTAGATAATAATATATATGATTATTTAAAGGTTCATAAAATAAAATATTTCCAATTATTTATTAGCTAATTAAAATGGGATTATTTTTATAGGTTATTGTTTTAAATTAATTAGTTGCATACAAAGTATTATTTGACATAGTTGAATTATAAAGTATAATATACTATTAAAAGCTAAGAGGTAAAACGCAGAAAAGTGTCATGAAGTTGTAACAAACTTATATTTGAAAGCGTGTAAATAATGGTAGTTGTGAAAATTTACATGCAAGCATTCTTCTAAACAAATTAAAGTAATAAAAAATAAAATATATTTTATAAATATACTACGACCAAGTCTAAGAAAAGGAAAACAGATTAAACAGTGGTTGTTAATGTGTCTATGCATTTTTTATACGTATTGAACAATCTTCCCCACGTAAATGAGAGTTCACGTCCTCTAAATCCAAGCTTACTCATCCCTAATACATTAGTGTATTATGTACATAAGCGTACAGCCTTGTGTGATAGTAAGACGTTGTGATAAATAAATATACACAATTTGGGACAACTATAGTAAGATTTTGATAGGAAAAATATCATATTTAGCAAATAAGTCAAGTCTTGTGGTCTACAACGGCTAACAACGGTTTTAAAAGGAAGACCAAGAATTAAGAAAGATATATTGGATTCACATTGTTTATTAATTAATATCATAGTTATAAATTTACCAAGGATTCATGCTCTTATTTTAAAATACCAATTATTTATGTCTGAATGTGAATACACAACGGGGGATTTGATCCACGCGTTAAGGAAAAACCCTGAGAGTATTCTTTTCTTAGGCCCTCCCTCCACAACTAGCAACGGGCCAGCTCAGCAGCATCGGGATTGCAGCATATCTTCAGAAGGCAGTGACCCTCCATCACAATTGCCACTCTCACTGTTCTCTTACGTACGCAAACTCTCACGACGAAGCACTTCCCCCTCATCTACACATTAACGTGCACCCCCTTCAGTAACAGGTTGTGTACGTTTTAAAGAAAAAAATCTCTAAGAGTTCCACGGCAATAATCAGACGACCAAGACACTATCCTACCACTATACTCCTCTGGTAACTACCGAATACATTCACGTTTCCCCAACACACAAACACAACCAAGCTATTGGACCCTCTCCATAACACCCCGTCTCAATAGACCTGTGTGTGTCGTCAGACCAAGGCCATGTGTGTGATATCATAGTCGGTATGGTATGTAATTTTGTTTAAACTATTTAATTGAATTTTTTGTTATAGGTTCTTAAAATGCAGGTCACGAACCCAGTAATGGTTGCACACAAACTTTACAATCACGAACTATTTAAATTAAGATATGTTATAATAAATCAATAATTAAATACATAGATGGTTATTAGGATTATTTTTTATTAAATTTATTATATAATACAAATAAAGAAATTGATGGGCTCTGTGGTAATATAAAACACTAATTTTATCCGGTTATCAAATTTTATAAAAAATACATTAAAGGTTTAAAGGAAATAAAAGACCAAATCATTTATTTTTTAATGATTTTAAGGATTTAATAAACACCCTATCCCTAGACATTTAAATCGTTACAACATATGATGTTATGTAAACGTTATATAGGTCTCTTATTTCATCAAAATATAAACCCTATGATTTTTCCCAAGATATTTCAATTATGAACTTATGTACCGGTTTCCGTAGTTTATAGTGATCCATCGAACTAGTTAGTGTTTTGGCAGGATAGCCAACATAACAAACTCGGTACGCGTAATTCTTGGAGCCACCAGTTAAAAAGGCACCAATATACCTTACCGGACCGTAATCCTGTAGTTTGTTAGTGATGTCACCTAAAATGTAGTCGATGAACTCCATTCGCTGGGGCTTTCCGTTGATAGAACTTTAACTGTATCGTAATTCAAACGGGGTCCCCCAATTTTTAGAAGATACTGTTTAAGTGTAGTCGTGTAGCATGTTACTGCCACACTCATAATAGGTTTAGGACGCAACAGGTCACGCACTAACTTGCAATTGAGAAACATAACCTCATTTACATCAATTACGCTGTCCACGGTGATGAAGTGATCAGTCAGGTACTTGTGTATTCTCTAATACTCATTGACTACGGTTGCATGTGGTAAATCAGCTCTTAGCCCTATATTTACCCATATTGGATTTTAAAAAGTTTAACAACCAGTGGGCGGAGATCCAGGATTGTACAAACCTAGTCGAAATCGAGTTTTACCCCTTCCCTTTACCCTTAATTTCGAATATAAATTAACTTCTCTTCTTGTGAGGTACACCACAGTGGCCATCTGCTGGCTTCTTTTTTAATTTTCAAAAACGTATCAAAATACCCGTGAAACAATTCTTCAGAACGTGTCTGAAGGTCGTAAATAGATACATTGTACGCTCACACTTCGTATACTGCTTCAAGTGTGTAGCATTTATCAATGGCTTTCCGGTTCTTGTCAATCAACCAGATGTCTGTCAAACAGCCCTCTTTCTTTTTGTTGTGATGAAATGTGCCTTGGTTTTATTCTGTCTTTCATTTCCTGCACAAGATGAACGTTAACATCCGTGCTGGCAATATGGGCACGAATAAATCTCATGGAGCGTCATGGTAGCTTTGGCTATGGCTTCTACTTATTTTATTGACGGAAAATTTGGTTCCAAGTGAATTTTGGGGTGGTCGCTGGGATATTGTTTGTACTTGCAAACGTAAGGATACAATGAATACACATCCAAATACTTGATATTATCTCCACATAAAAGTTCTGGTTCTTGGATGATTTTGATACAATTTGTTCTCCCGCTAAAATTCGTCCTTAAACTGAGAGGCTCCTTGCTATACACTTTTGCTGGAGTACAAATTGTATCAAGTCCTTGTGTGTACGTTTCATCCCATTAAACCAACACTCCCACATCTCTAAGACCGTGTAGCCAGCATTCTTAATTTTTTCCATGCAAGCCATGGTCGATTCATATCGCATCTCCATGGTCAAATAGCTGCTTTTTTATATGGGTGGTACTGTCATGGCAGAGAGGGCACCCATGAAAATAACAGCCCTAGAACTAAACGACGGTGGTAGTATCTCCAGCGTCTACACATCACCATACCATATATTCCTCACTTCCGTTGCCCGTATGAATTATAGTCACACCACGTTGGTGGGACTCTCAGCAGAGCCATTGTAGAATGACTTACGACTATGTGTCTGCACACTGGTAGCCACCATTAGGGATTATGCAAACGGAATTCTCCTTAAGGTGACTTCGCTACTAAGCCAACATCGCTTCTACTGCGAACGTACACAATTCTCTGAAAGTATCTGCCTTTGCTTTTTCCAGGAACATATTTGTAATTAGCAAGGACTTCCATAGGATTTCTATATCTTTCATGCAATAGAATTCCAACTCGCAATTAAAATCAAAGACAAATTTTCTTTGACCAGTGCGTCATGAAACTTCTCAAAGTGCTTCTTTCCCTAAACTGACATCTCACCGATGCCATAGTACTCCTTTGGCGGCAAGGGAAACAAAACCCCTGTTACCTTTTTATTGAAAAAATGGGAGATATTCCCCTTGGCCAAGGACGCGTCCAAGCCGAATATCTTTGGCATCTTGGACAACGACACCGGGAGAAGTTCAGGGAGTCAATAATGTGGGGAGGGCCGTAATGCATATATATGATCTTCCCACAGTTCATTATGAGCTCTGGAGTCAATTTTTTAACTACATTATTTATTTTAAAATAGAATGTCCATCATAGCCCTTGACATGATGGGCTAGGAGGGTGATATCCTTAAATTTAGTTATTTTAATTTGATCTAGCAATCCCAAAAAATTGAGCCAGTGCTGCATCACCCTTGAATATTAGAGTCCTATCACCCCCACGATCGGTGTAGTTATAGTCATTTACATCGATATGAAGGTGGGCCTTACAACACGTTTACATGACATAGAGGTTGGGTTTGTTCCAGTAAGGACTTTCCACACCATGAAGAAGCGTTTCTTGTCTACATTGATAATCATAGACTAAGTTCATTAAATTGCTCTTTTCCAATGTTGGCTTAGACGGGTCTTGCTCCACATATCAGAAATGGCAAAAAGGATGAAGGGTTTCTCATACTCTACAAAAAGTCTCATAAATATTTGTGAAATTTGATTCTTACAAACTGAAAAATTGCACACAGACCTCACAAACATTTTTGACATCGCAGATCGACATGTAACGTCTGAAAAAATGGGGATATTAATGGTTATAAAAACATGTTTTGTTTTTGAACCAACGCACAAAATATTTACAGGCACAAATCGAACTTAAACCGCAAACCAATTTAGCGCAGCAATGACCCCACCACCTATCAAAAGATTCCCACGGGCATCACGGTATAAATTTTTTGCTTTGAATTTTAGAATATTAAAACCAATTTTGATACATCTAAATGTCTTCACGTCCATGCATCTTAGCTCTTATTTATTATCACATATAGCTTTCGGACAATCAACTCAAGGCAAGGCAGAGTTTGCCACCGTTTTGAGTAGTAGTTATTCCTTGGTTGTTACGGCTATATGAGCTAGCGGGAAAGAGTTTACCACATTTATAATTAGCTCTGCCATGCGGTTCATTAAAGTGGTGTAACTTAGCATACCAGGGGGGAGAAGTGAGGAATGAACATTGATTTGTAACACTCGAGCTACATTCGAGAACAAGACCTGCACGTCAAGCAGAATTTTTCTTCAAAATGACACAGATACAGGCCTGGAGTCTTTTCTTTCTACTAGAATTTCTACTTGATCCTCCATGCTCGCTCTGTGAACCTGGGGACGCATTAGCAAAGCATTGATTTGCTCCTAGAAGCAAGTTTGAGCATCACGATCGCTCCCTGGCGTCTCTAATTCACGCCCAACATAAAAAAATGCCTTAATTGTTTAATTCTCTCCTATACGAATCAAAGAGAGCTACCTTGAGACAACCCTCAACCAAATTGATTTACTGGGCTATTGACTTTGGTTGGGGGTGCTGTTGAGGCGCCAGCTGCTGCCAAATCCTGCGCCGGGATGGAGATGAATCTGGTCAGCTGCTCTCCGGCTCTTAGAGATAGTGGAGGCCAAGGAGGTGGGGTATCATCTCGAAGTACCACGGCTTCAACATGGCTATTGGGGTGCTTTTTATCGGTTTTTCCCGCCTCTAATTGAAGTTAAACAATATATTTAAATTCAGACAGCAAATTATATGTACTTCAAATAACATGACTTGACGTATTAGCATGTTAAATTATGGATACTAACAGTTTAGAATATTAGTTGTATTATTATTATTTTATAGGTTTTGATAATATCTATAAGGGTACCAGATTCAGATCAACTAACATGACAAATGTATATGTTAAATGGTGGGGTATTTTGGCAGTTTTAGAAAATACAAGTTTTTGCTTGCATTTAACATCAGTTGTGGATCACATGATTTAACGAATTTTTTTTAGGATAGATTTTTTAATTTATTTATTTATTTACGAATAAATATTCACCAAGTTGTTAAAGAAATATTTACATACATTTAGTTTGTGCACTACACTAAAAAATCAAATAAACATTCTCAAATATATTATTTGTAGAATACCCTAGAACTATTTTGAATTTACTGAGCTATATGTAATGAAGATAACATGACTTGACGTATGATTATGAACAATGTGGGGGATCCTGACAATTTTAGAAAATACAAACTTTTGTGCGCATTTGACATTAAAGTTTTGGATCATATGATTTAATTTTTTTTTTTAAGAATTATATCTTTAATTAATTTATTTAGGAACAGATATTCATCAATTTGATAAAAAAAAATATGTACATTAATTTATTTTGTCCGCTACCATAAAATTACAATAAACAATCCTAAATAGCTTTTTTGTAAGCTACCCTAGAATTATTTTGAATTTACTTAGTTATTTTACTGAAGATAACTTGACTTGACGTATGAATATATCCAATTTTGGGAATCTATAAGTTTAGAATATTAGTTTTATTATCATTATTATTATTATTATTATTAAATTATTATTATTATTATTATTATTTTATTGGTATTTATAAAATCTATAAATATGCCAGATGCAGATTACAAGACAAGACGCATGAATATGTTAATTTGTGTGATTATCACTGTTTGTAAAACAGAATAATTCTCTTTTCATTCAAAATCAAAGTTGTCGATCACATGAACTGACGTAAATACTGTTCTTTCCTACCAAAATCCCACCATAGCTGTCACTGTTGATGGCAGTAGATAAAGAAACTCATCGCCAATGTTGTGGTGGGAGTAGTAAAACAAACCTATTGAATGCAGTTCTTAACTATATCGTCCATAGAGAATAAAAGAATAATCTAGTCACATTAGTTCACTGCTGTAACTTCCAGGTTTCATGCTTAGTGTGCTAGCCATAAAATTACTTACATAGAACACTTCCAATCTCATCCAGATCCCTATAGTTGTCGTAATAGTAGGAACTGCTTGCTCAAGCACCTCCCACCCGCTGAGGAAATGTAGGTCGTAGTGATATTGTGCGGGATGGGTTGTAGGTTCTACTCCGCCTAATTCGCAGTGTGTAAAACATATGGTACATTGTTTACTTGTCAGTAGTTTAACCAAATAACTCTGTGGGAATTTCATCATGTTACACTCTTCAATTCACCCACCCACCCATTATAAATTGTCTATTTCCAAGGTTATTTGTACAACCCCTAAAACAAAATATTTGTTTGGTCCCGATTCGAGGAGGGTCAAAAAATATATGTACTCTCTACCTGAGCAAACAATTTAGTTACAAAACTTATCATATGCTGTAGTTATTTTGGCCAAACAAGCTTCATCCTCTGTGAAGCTCTCCAACATGGAAGACCACCCTCTTCTTATCCAGGCCTTCTTTCGGTATATCATAATAAACATACACCGTGGAATATATTCATACGTCAAGATCTTTGAGTTGAAATATACAAAAGAGTCGAATTGCATACAGTCAATCAATAAATCGTCCAATGTTAATAAAGTATAAAAACTAAATTATTAAATAAAGTCACTGTTAATATTCTTCTTCATTATTTAAAATATCTATACGGTTTACATGAAAGTAAGTCAGTATTAATAGTTTTATTTAATAAACTATTATTTATTACCACGTCTTACTACCCGTTCGTTTTATACGCTTTAAGTACTAATTGCGCTAATGGATTAGGAATTGCGAAGGTTGAATACGATGAAGTTAACCTGCATTTGCGTGGAGGGAGAGTGGAAAACCATTTAGGAAAAACCATTACCAGTTCACCCATCCGAGATTCGAACCTTGATCTCTCCGTCCTCAGCAGTCGAGCTTAACACGACAAGCGAGTTAGCCAACTACACCACCGTGGCGGGTTATTTAATAAACTAAATTATTAAATAAATATATCATTATTACTTAATAATTGTCTATAAGGTTTAGTAACATTAACAAAAAATAAATTAATTTCATAGATAGATTCATAATCTAAATATTAAGTGTCAGTTATTATAAAATGTGAAACACATGATAACATACATAATGTTGACAACAATGCTTACATACCTTCGTTTACACCGTCAGGCAGACCTCCTGTTTTCGTGATATTGAAGCTAATTTTTTATCTTCTTACAGCTGTAAGGTCAAATGTAAAATGAAAAGATTTTCAAATTGTGAGGGCCTTTGTAAAAAATCTCAAACGGATGTAGCCTACATATTTTCTCTTATCCTATTGGCTATTAATACATTTTAATTTATCTTCGTTAGTAGTTAGATGTAATGTGCCGTTACGTAATCAATTGTGTCTTGACAGTCATTATTCTGTACTGTCATGTGTAGCTCAGTGCAAGAACCGTGACAGATGTCTAGGTTATATCCCTGTGGTCACTCCATCCAAGTGTCAGACTCACCTAATTCTGTTGGAGGAGGTTGGAATCGAATACCTGTTGATAAATCAATAGTAGATCTCCCGCCGGAACATTTTCTTAATCATCCCTACCACCCTATAATAATTAATATATAGACGTTTATCCATAAAGTGTGTGTGTGTAACTCATATAATAATAGTGAGGGAAGGTTGTTGGTTTGAGTCCCCACTGAGGTGTACTGTCATTAGTTCTCACTAAATGGTTTCCATCTACCTTTACGTAAACGCTAGAATATTTCGACTTTACTCTTGGTCAATGTTGGTATGGCGTATACCTAGATCAAAGCATACAACAAAATTTTACTATACTTTTTTGGAGAGGGATAGGTGTCCCAAAATCACTGTGATCTTAGCCGACTTCATTGGCTTAATGGTCTAGGGCATCATTCTCTTGTTTGTCTTGTATGTTGATAAGGAGGTGAGCATGGTTTGAACCCTATCAGGGTGGACGGAGGGTGAATTTTTCATTATCCTTATCATATTAGCATTTAGCCCAATCGGATAGTAAAACGCGATGCTATGTGTTCATAAGGAATCCCCTGAGACAACAACATTGACCATCTGCAGATCACATGACCTGACGTATGAGTCCTTTACCGTGGTCCCTATCTCACTGACCTGACGTATGAATATATTTAATTTGATTAGTAGAAAAAAATGCAAATTTATATTATTTTTGCAATCAACATTGACAATGATTCGACGTAGGAATAACATGGATCAGAACTATAGTATGATTCTGGTAGGAAGATCAGTTTAGAAATACAAATTTTTGGACAGATCATAAGCCTTGGGTAGGATCTGGTGGGCTTCCCTCGCGACATGATCTTGGGGGATAACACAACCCCAAAATGAGGGTGGGCAAATAACGGTAATTCAACCGGATGTGGAAAGTAGGTCAATTGACATCACAATATCTCTCTCTTACAGAAAATAGCCTCGGAGCTGTTCCGAGGCGGCTTTAGAAACTACTACTGTCATAGCCACTACCATATCCACATTCGTAACCCAGGGACGGATTTGCGCCTAGACCCAGTAGGCACGTGCCTACGGTGGAAGAATTTAAATGATGAAAGAAAACACATATTTTGATCTACCACTTAAAATAATTTTATGCCTTCATCGTGTGTGTGTAATTGTTGTGATTGGCCGTAGCTACGTACCAACAGATCCAAAGATTAACATAATTCACTGAAAATCATTTTAATGGCATCATAGACCAGTTTGCACAGCAGAAATCAAGGCTAAGTTATTATAGACTGTTTTATTGCTGTGCACATGCTAACATTTTATTTGTAATAACCTGTTCTATAGTCTAATTAAACAAACTTTATATTAATACATTAAATGATATTGGAAGTGTGTGTGTTGTGCTGGTTTAAGAGTATTTATTTCTACTTTTTAATTATTTGCTTTGATACTTTTAATACTTTTAATACTTTTAAAACCTAACTATAATAAATGATCATATAATGTAAGAACTTTCTATCTGTAACTACACAGATAACAATTGTGTATATAATATATGTGTATGTAAGTGTATGAATGGTTTTAGGTGAAAACGGGGATTTAGAAGGTTAGTAATTAAGGTAGGAAAAGTGGGTGGCCAATTATCTAATGTCTATGGGTGGCGGAGTCGTAAATCCGCCCTTGTCATAACCATGTCATTAACTACTGTTGTAACAATGTCGCTCAGGACACTCCGTCACTGAACTCACATCACTATTAAAGGAGAACCCCATATTTCATCAACAATGATCAAACCCGGTACCCTTAACTCAGTGATCATACACCTTATCAACAGAGCTACATGGTAGGGCTTTACTGTTAAAGGTACTAGAACTTGGAAATTAATTTACTAATTAATGTAGACGGCCTCATAAAACAAATCTTGGTAGGCAGTGGTTAATATTCTGGGAGTTGTGGTAATTGGTTTGTAGCATTTGAAGAGTACAGGGGAAATAGGGGGAAGTCAATTTTTTTTAAACCTACATTTAAATAGTCCTGATATAAGTTTGACACCCGTGATGCCCTTATAATGCATTTAAGAATCTAGCTAAAAGATTCTTTTGTCATATTTAAATTGATTTATATAAAAAAGTATTTACTGGGTTCCTTATGGGGTTTGATATATAAAAATTGATGTTGTGGAAATTGTGTGATGTGACTTTCACCGTTTTTATCATCTACCTTTCATTTGTGTTTTGAAATGCTACCTATAGATAAAATATTCTAGTGCCTTTAATTAAACGCTAGCCTCTTAAACTGAAATTAGATAGTAGAAGTAACTAATAATAGCTGGGGCACTCAAGTATGCTTATGACATAATAGAAACGCGAGGCGGCCAATTTAAGGATAAGTATACTATATTGCATTCTCCCTTTTTATGGGACCACTTACGTTCGTTTTTAATCACTTTCCGTGATAATAAGAATGTCTTGTTAGAAGGCTGATGTACACTATACAACAATAAGTTAAGTTTCTTGATTAGAGATTAAGACATACAAGAAAGTACTTAAGGTGGAGAGGAAAGTGACGCGAGAAAAGGAGAATGTTTTTGAAGTGCTTATAACAAAATTTTATTTAGTCAAAATGATTAAAATTATCCTCCAGTGGATTGTAATGTTAGTAAATACACCCGCACTAGCTTGTAGAATGAGTGGGAAAATCACATAGATAATTAAAAAGTAGATGACTACTACCTTAGCCTGGATCGGGATTTGAACCTCAATATTTCTGGCAACTAAAATATATACTGTGAGTTTGATGCTTTAAAACATGTGACTACGAGCGATGATGGATTGGGCCATTTTTATCGGAGATATTGTTGGATTGGGCACCCACAATTCAGTAAGAAGGAATTGTATACAGGTAGACTTGGCACCTTCTGCTCCATAGCTTGTACCTTCCAACCTTATACTATTTAGTGAACTATCCCTTGTTGTTTCCGGTTTCTTTCTATATCCAGTACTTCAGAGATTTACACCGCTCTCGACCTTCAACTGTTCTACAACATTCCTTAAATCCAATTGTCAGACCACATGATTCAAGGGATTAACATGCCTCCCAAAACTTTCAACTATTCTACATGTTTTTTATAGCCAACTCTCAAACCACGTGGTTCCAGTTATTAACATGCATCCCCAAACCCTTTGAAATCATGTCCTACTACTTATTCCAGGATCAAAAATAGCCCTCCTGCAATGCCTAGGTGGAAATTGTGGAAGAGATGGCCTAATTCCACTTCCTCCAACTACCCATACGTGCCCTAGATGTTTAAGAAATCCTTGTCGTTTCTTTTTACCGAGGTCTCGTTCCTTGATACTTGGTTTGATTTTGTTGCAGGTATCATATTGATTCGATAGCAGCCTTGAGACCCGGTTCCTGGTCCAATTTTGCAAGGGATATTAAACAAGACATCCGAAACATCAACATATTTAGGGAATCCTTCATTGCTGGGGTGTTGATGACATACATTCCTCTCGATGGCAATAGCTTCGATGTGCAGTTCCACTTTTAGAACACTTCTGGTATTCTGAATTATCGTCACAGCTGACAAGACATCTCCTACAAGTTTTGTCCTTGTGAGTCCATTTGACAACACACCAGAGCAACTTGACAATAACACATCATCGTTTACACACAAAGTGCATGATAACTTCTGTATTTCAGAAACCCTTGTTTTTATATGAAATGACTCATTTGACTCCTTAAACTGCATGACTTCATAGACACCTTTCCAAATTCAAACAATTTCAAAATTGTTCATATGACTGAGAGAATGACTCATTATTGGAACAATATTTCAATGCGCATGCACATATTTACTTGGCTGGGATTGGTTGTCCGTAGATGGTTAAGGTGGATAATTTCTACTGAGTAAGGACTTACGGATAAGGACTCTGTGGCCAAAGCAATCTGATATTGTGACATCGATTTCTTACGGACCACGGACTACGGATACAGAGTATTTGTTGGGGCCTTTGGACCTTTCGACCACTGAAGTGGGTACCGGTTCTTAATTTTTTTCTGTACTTAGCACCCATACTCAATATAAGTGAATGCTAGTACAGTTTCACGTCAACATTGGTTTGTAAAATACACTATAAACAGTAATTAATATCTGGCTTATTGAAAAGTAAATAATTCATTAATAAATTAGACACCCTTTGGCTTGGGCTTGTTTTGTTTAGTGATGACTAGTAAAGGAAAATCTTGTGTGTCTGCAGAAGTGATGCAACAGATGGGAGTGGCTTACAAACTCTTAGTTCCAACCCTCTATAGAGTTCAGTGTTCCGTCCATATATAGCCCTAGTAACAAGGGAAGAGATCGTTAGAACCTCTAATTAGATAAAAAATTACTCAATAATTAAGCTTAGAAATATACATATTTTTATACTAAATTGGTCTTAAATATTTAAAATTAATAGCTTCTTTTATAAAAAGTCAAAACTCAGCGTTATTATATTTATTTAGCCTGTTACAAACTTAGTAAATATTAGCATATTTTTACAAATGATAAAAAATAAAACTAGTAAAAAATGTTAGGAGCAGGTCTCGCCTACATCCGTTCTTTACAAATTAAAACAAACCCCTTGTTCCCTCGATCTATTTACGAGGTTGTATAAGTTAAGTATGTTGTACATGCAAAAAAGCACATATAGCTCTGAAATGGGCTCTTAAATATAATATTTGTTGTCTAATTTATTGGTTTCTATTGTTATATTGTTTGTTAATATCTTCAGGGCTAAAAGAGAAAGTTAAATTGATTTATGCACGCATGGAAAGATTTTCTCAAGTTTAATTGTAAGTACAGAAAGAAAATACAAAACTAGAATTATTTAAGTAACTTTATTTTTACTTGGGTAAAATTAAATAAGTTTTTAACGAGGCACATATTTTATAAGGTATAACAGTCCTTCAGATTGAACCTCAATTTAATAGTCTAGGACAAAAAGTTCTGGTTGAATAATTTGATTAAATATACTTTGTGGTAAAAGCAGTAAATGACAACTTTATTCGATTTGTGGCTAGACCACAGCTAAGGAAAAATCAGATACACAACCCCAGGGTGAACTCCCCGCCAAGGTTTTACTCCTTAAAAGTTATGATCGCTAGGTGCGGGCCCCCGTGACTACAGATTAGTAATAAGGGCATTTTTTAAACGATTTTCTTTAAATTCGAATTTACTATAATGCATATACAAGATTGAGCTCCTCAAGTCAAACGGTCAGCTTTTACCAAGAAACCTTAGGTCATGGCCTTTCCCATCTCTAGCCCTACCTCTCAACCCTAAGTACCCTTATCCTGGAACACAAATACGTTTAATCTGACTGTCTAATTACAAAGAAAACTTAAAAATTCAATGGTCCTTTTCTTTAATTTTTTATTCAAGGTACTGGCTGTCAGCAGCAATTATAATTAATTAGGAGCACTGAGAAGAATTGCTAACGTTTAGAGATCCCAATTTATTTTAAAAAGTCGATGGATATTTTAAAATAATGCTTTCACTAAAATGAATGCTAAAGTTCTGACAAGTTAAAAAGTTTAATTTTTAATTTTAAATTTAAAAATGTCGTATAATAAATATATATATGAAAATCCCACAAATTGTAATCTTATCAAAAGATGACTTTAATTTATAGAAGAAGATTAGATATAGGTTTAGGACATTATGTTTTAATCTTAGAAGCAATCAATTTCACGTAAAGCGTCTAATTATTACTCAATTTTAATTTAAAATTAAAACTTTCTAACCAGTCAAAGAAACCTTATAATTCTCGCCAACAATTTTTTGAAAACTATTTTAAAATATATCCAACCACTTTATAAATATTTCGGGATTTCTAAAGGTCTGCACGCGAGTTAGTACTCTCTCATATAGTGCCTTTAACATATTTTAATATCATCAACCAGGATATTTTTTGATCAAATCTTAAGTAAATCACGTGCTTTTTAATAAAAAAAATTGTTTCTAATCCAAACATATCGTATGATTCGAAATAGGATTTTTGTATTTATTTTCTATAAAAATATATTAAGCAAAATGTTCAAAATGTGTTTTCATTCAAAGCTACCTCTATGATATTTACAGGACACTCTAATGCCAGTACAAACAAAAAGTGATTGATTATATATCATGTGGAGATAAATTTAAAGGTATCAATTTAAATAAAATGACACAAATAATCGTTTTAAAAAAGAATTAGAATCTAGGGCTGTGAAAGATCGAATTTTTTCCTTTCGAGACGAGAAAAGAAAAGCAAATCAATAAACGGGAATGCGAAATTAGGAATCTCTTACTTTGAGACGAGAAAGGGTGTTAAAAATATATAGTTAATTATTTCTTAAACATGATTTTAAATCAAAGCTCAAATTTAATTTCTTAAATGAATTCCTATGTGAGCTATAAATTAAAACAATTAACAAAGATAACTTAAATAAATACCTATCAAATATCAAATAACATAGCAAACATAAACATTATGTTTGATTCCCCAATATTTTATATATTCTTGAATGAAAAAATTATTCCCGAAATTTTTGAAATTACAGCGTCTCTCTCTGTCCCGACAATCGGGCTGAGAACAGGATTTTTTTCACGCGAGCATCCCGAAATTCGGACATCCTGCTCACACCTATTAGAATCAAAAACTTTGAAAAAGTTAAATCATCTAAACGTTAATATAAGATTATATTTTATTCCTAAAAAAAAAAAAAAAAAAATCCAACTATATCCTAACATATACGAATTTAACTAGAATATAATACATTACATTTAAGTGATTAGGACTACTTTTAAAACAGTTTCAATCAGGTTTAAATAAAATAAGAGAATAAAATCAAAGCAAAGTATTGAACTTAAGAAACTTTGCCGATCTTCTAAATTATTAAAAATACAAAAATTAGCTAACGTAGCTGAACTAACCCAACAAAGCATTACATAACTAAATCTAGAATTAGCTATATTTATTTATAATTAAACTATAAATAGTCAGGTAATTTCAGGTAATTGTAATTTCAAAAATTTCGGGAATAATTTTTTCATTCAAGAATATATAAAATATTGGGGAATCAAACATAATGTTTATGTTTGCTATGTTATTTGATATTTGATAGGTATTTATTTAAGTTATCTTTGTTAATTGTTTTAATTTATAGCTGCTAGAGCATACAAATAAATAAATAAATGATACTGAACCTCGCACCAACTTTCTCGGTACATTGTTTAAAAATTGAAATAGTTCCTCAAATCTCGTAATATATGTGAAATAAAATAATATACACTAGAAAATCGGAGAACAAATTGCATGCTATTAAATACAACTTTTAGGACTCCAGATTTTATTTTTAAATCATTAAAGTCTGCATGTGTATATTTGGACCAATAAAAAAATATATATTTGGTTCACTTCATATTAAAATTTCGACTTCCTGTTAAAATTTTAGAAATTTTATAGGGGGTTGTAAATCTTTCTGGTCATCGCATTGCTATTTAATCCTCATTTAAAGCTTGTGACAAATAAGATAGGTAATTATTGACTATTGAATCTAAAATGATAAAGATAAATAATTGCTGCACTAATAATTCCTCTGACAAAGGAAAAATAACATCAGCATTTGGAAACTGTTCATACGCTCCAAAAGTGTGTACAGCGACTTGGACTCAAGCCGAGTAAGGCGAATTCAGTGCAATTGTTTGGTTTGGGAAACACGCCTTTAGGCACAGAAAGGGCAGTGGCTCAGTGTGAATTTCAGCCTACAAAGAAATTAACTTTAGAGGTAGATGCGTTGGTAGTGAACTCCATTGCACACTCTCAACAAATGCCAAGCCAACTCTCATCATGGCATCACCTTTCTGGCTTAAAACTTTCAGATGAGGGGGACGGGTCAAGACCAATTGATATATTACTAGGAGCTGAGTGGTTCCCTCTGGTTGTAACGGGACGGAAGGTACATGGGCCTTCCAAAACGCCATCTACCATTGAAACCATCTGGGGCTACTGCCTACTAGGGAAGTCACGGGGAGTGCAAGTGAATCAAACATTTTTTGTACTGTGACAGAACTTAAACTTGATTATCTGCTTTGCCAATTTTGGTCGGTAGAAGAACCGCCACAGGTGACTCAACTGTCTCTCGCTGATAGGGAATACGAGCAGCTCTACGGTGAAGAGATGTCAGTCGGGGAGATATGAAGTTGAACTGCCATTCCTAAGTGATCGGAAGGTCCTGGGAGATACGCACAAGCAGCTCTAAGACGATTTTTGTTGCTTGAGAGTCGTCTAGAGAAAGCACCAGTCTTAAAACAGCAATATGTGACTTTTATGAGGGATTACCAGTAACAGGATCAAATGCTACCAGTCTCGACTCCACCAGAGGAAGAGCACTACTACATTCCTCACCACTGCATACTTCGGAAGGTTGAAGAGGGAGAGATAACCAAATTTCGAGTTGTTTTTGACGCATAGATGAAATCAACAACAGGTGTTGCCTTAAATCAAGTTTTGCACAGTGGTCCCTCATTGCAGAAGGAAATTGTGGATATATTGCTAAGATTTCGTGTACATGAAGTGGTGATTATTACCGATATCAGGCAAATATACCGCAACATACTTGTCAGCAAGGAACATCACCGATACCAAAGAATATTTTGGAGAGAGAATCCGGAGGACACCTTAAGGAAATTCTCCCTGGCCACTGTGACATATGGGGTTTCAGCTTCTCCCATTTTGGACTTGCGTACCCTCCATCATTTTGTGGAGGATGAAGGAACGGCATTTCCGGCTGCTTCTGCTGCATTGAAGACAGCAACCTACATGGATGATGTGATGACGTCGGTCAAGTCCCTAGAATCGGCAAAGCGCTTGCAGCAAGAACTGATCAGGATGCTAGGTAAGGCCGGCTTCCAGTTAATAAAATGGATTAGTAACTGGCAAGAACTGCTGGCGGAACTACCCCCAGAGCACTGTGCTATATCAAGTGAGATATTATCTTTCATGAGTGAGCTGGAGAGCTCCACCAAAATTTGTAATTCCTCTGGAATCCAGTTCATGACCAGTTTTCGTACCAAGTACAGCCGACGGCCAGACAAGCAACTAAACGTGTAATTCTCTCTATGGTTGCACGGCTGTACGACCCCTTGGGATATCTGGCCGCTGTAATCTTTGTTGATAAATACCTGATACAGCATCTGTGGCAATCTGGAATGGAGTGGGGTTCTCCGGCACCGGTTGAAGTACAGGAAAAGTGGTGCAGATTTCGGGAGGAGCTACCTCTGTTAGCAAAACTTAAGATACCAATGTGGCTGCGAATTGAAGAAAAGGCAAGGTTGCAACTCCACGGCTTCTCGGACAGTTCCGAACGCGGATATGCTGGGGTTGTATATTTGAGGGTTGAAGGTGAGGATAGGAATGTTATGGTTTGGTTACTGTTGTCACGAGCTCCATTGAAAAGGATAACATTGCCCCGATTAGAGCTTTGTGCTGCAGTACTGGTTTCAAAGCTCCTCAAATATGTCAGTCAAGCCCTTTATAACGAGATTGCCATTGATAATATCGATGTATGGACTGATTCTAGTGTAGTGTTGAGTTGGATAAAATCGTTTCTTCATTGTTGGAATACGTTTGTTGCCAACAGGGTGAGGAGTCAGATACATGAGTGGCTATCCTCAGATAAATTTCGGCACATCCCAACCGCTAATAACCGGTGGACTGCGCCAGCAAGGGTTTATTCCCTAGTGAAATTCTGGACCATTCCTTATGGTGGAGTGGACCAACATGGTTGAGTAAAACTGAGGAATGCTGGCCCATCTTGCAACAACCAGGTTCAGTGACGGAAGAAACAAAGGCAATGACACTGAACGTTACAGTCGACGCCAATGAGAGTCCTACGCAATGGATGAATCGCTTTTCCAGACTGCCAACATTAAAGAGATCTACCACCCTTATTTTACGATGAATAAATAGAATAAGATCTAAAGTTCCAAATACAGGTGAACTTACTGCAGAAGAATTATCAGCCTCCATGCTTCGGCTGGTGAAACTGGTCCAGTGGTAGGAGTTTTCCGAGGAAATAGCTCGATTGGATTCAAAGAAGCCGTGCCGTAAGGAAATTGGCAGGTTGAATCCTTTCATGGACGGTGAAGGTTTCCTAAGGGTGGGTGGGCGATTCTTCGACGCCAAGTTACCCTTTGCACAAAGGTACCCCCTTTTGATGCCTCGCAATCACCAGCTTAATAATTTAATTATTGATGAGTCCTACCAGAAAAACCAAGATCCAGGCCCACAGAACCTCCATTGCATGCTCAGGAAACAATTTTGGATTATGGCGGGCAGAGATGCAGTTCGTAGACGGGTGGGCCGATGTATCCCGTGCTTTAAGGCACGTCCATTATCCCCACACCTCCATTGATGGTAGAACTCCCAATAGCAAGATTGGAGGAGTTGAAAGCATTCTACACAACTGGGGTTGATTACGGGGTCCATATACTATTACGTTGGGTCGCATTAGAAAGGCTAAGACAACAAAGGCATACATCTGCCTGTTTGTGTGCATGTCCAATCGTGCAGTAAACTTGGAATTGGCGTCAGAATTGACTACGGATGCATTCTTAGCTGCTTTTCGCTGGTTTCTGGCTCGCCGTGGATCAGTTCATTAGATGTTTAGTGACCAGGGAACCAATTTTGTTGGCGCTAAAAGGGTGCTAGGAGAATGGAAGGAACTAACCGTCCATGCAGAGCACAACACTGCGGTAGGATGAGAGATGTCTTAACGGGGCATATCGTGGTACTTGATTCCACCGGCCAGCCCTCACATGGGAGGGCTGTGGGAGGGTTCTATAAGATCAACAAATAAGCTCTTGTCAGCTTCTATCGGAGAGCAAATCCTAACTTTTGAGGAATTCACAACGGTGTTGGCACAGATTGAGGCCACCCTATATTCAAGACCGCTCACTCCGATGAGCTCGGATCCAAATGATTTAGAAGCTTTAACACCAGGACACTTCCTGATGATGGAAGCTATTCAAGACCCTGAGTTGCCTGACAAAATTCTAAACTTACGTGACCGGTGGAAATTAGTACAGCAGATTACGCAAACATTCTGGTGCAGATGGCGAAATGAATACTTGGTGGTCTTCAATAGCGCCCAAAATGGGCTAATCAAATGGCTAATCCAGCAGTCGGCGATCTCATCATCTTAAAAGACGAAACGCGCCTCCCTTACAATGGAGGACTGGTCGAGTCTCGTCAGTACACCCTGGACGAGATTGCGTGGTTCGATTGGCTACCGTGACTACCAAAACTGGAACTGTAAAACGGCCAATGGTAAAACTGTGCCGACTGCCCTTAAAGAAATAAAGGTTGCATACGTAGTCACCGGTAGGTTTTCGGGTAGGTAGGGTCCTCTACGTGGTCTTACTTTCCCGCGTAGTCTCACCTACAGTCCCAGGTGGAGTGAAAATAACTTTTTTTTCCTGGCCCTTCCCTAGATCCACATTTTTCCTGTATGTTCAAATTAGCACCGGCGTACACCTATTCGACAAACTGTATATATTGTATACTATTATACTATTAAGGGTTGTTGAAGCGTACTAGAGGTTGTAGCTTCATTTTTTTATTTCCTCATTACTTTTTAATAGTGTATTTTCTTTAGCTAAGGGTAGGACACTTTTTTTGGAAGATTAGTAATTTGGCCCCACGAAAGTTTCGTTTGATATGAGTTACTTAGTATATAAGTTAGACTGGAGATTTCGTCCTTTCGTTCCGGTGGAAATGCCACAATGACTTTAACATACACTGCAGTTAAGATATCTGACGTGCGTGGAAATGTGTTGAAAACGCCAACGCGTTTCAAGGCGGGCAGTAATGTTCATACGCTTCAAAAGATTCTGCTGAAGGAGTGCCCCTGGTCGTGAACACCACAACCAAGAGTAGGCTGCCAGTTGTGGAGAGTTGAGACGGCCGACGATGAACTGGAGTGAGCTCAACCGGACGTCAGACAAACCTTGTCACGTTGTCAATCAATTTCCTCGGCATGGATCGTCTGATTGTTTCCATCCAGTCCTGTATTAGGAATATATCATCATTATCTTTACCTACTAACAACAAACTTGTTTAAATGTCCGTTCGAGGTAAGTTGGTCGGCGCAATTGTTGTAGTTTTGTCGTCGAGTTTAGTGGTGTTTTGGTGCTAGTTTACACCCTGTCAAAGATAAAATACAGTCCACAAAGTCTTGTCGAAGTGGAATTCACGTTAACGATTCTGAGAGGCCAGTTAAGTTCGTGGTTTCAATAGAAATCCTTACTTATTTTATGACATAAGACAAATAAATATTTAGTTTAATCTTAAATAGTATGTCTGCCACAATACTTTACCTATAGTTTTCAAAAAATGAATATATATATATATATATATATATTTATATTTATTTGATTAGATCTTAAAAAACTATTGGTTATAGGAAAAGATTTTTCTAATAAAATATTGTTAATCTAAATATACCTATACATTTGCAAATTTAAATCTCAAATAAATACGTAGATTTGCTAAGAAAAATATTTATCTAACGCATTGGTGCGCAACCCTTAGAGTTAATTTGACGAAAAATAAAAAGTGGCCATTTTTTTGTATTATTTATCAATGTTTAGAAATGAAATTTAATCAAAATCGTTAGATTCATTTTATAAAATTGATTTTCGTATATTATCTCCCTTAAACAGTCTACCCTTAATTTTAGGGTTGGAAAGGCAATTCCAAAAATCCCTCTATACAACCCTATTAAAATTGTAACTACCTAGTTTTAACCCGATCAGTATAATAGTTTAGTCTCTATTCTGAGGGATAGACGGACAGAAGGCATTACAATAAACTATTTTTCTGGTTCGTGGCCATAAAACCTCAACCTTCATCAAAAACTCGAGACAGTTTTTTTTACGACGAGAAAGTAAAAATAGTTCATTAAACAAAAAACAGATAACTAAATGAGAAACAGTTTCCGAAGCTAACAACTGGTCCACTTGATTTATTCACTATTGGAAGTTACTCCTTCCGGCTACGTTAGGGTTTAACGCTTGGAATAGTGTATTTTTAAATCTAGCTTCTGGTTATTTATTTTCATTCCATGATATAGTAAGCTATAGCTCGTATATAATAGATGGTAGCAATGTAAAGTGTGAACTGTGTTCTTCTTTACATTGTAAAATCCATATTGTGTTCGTCCATTTACATGTTTCTATCCACCTTCCACCTTTCCTATTCTTTCTTCCAAAATATAATACAATCACCTCATTAAGCGCGAAGAGGTTTCTTTATAGATTTATATTAAATATAAGCACCCAATGTCCTTTTCTTGTGTTTGTTCTGTGTGTTATACCTTTCAAATGTTCATATATATATATATATATATATATATATATATATATATATATATATATGTGTGTGTGTCATATCATTCTTTACAATTTTCCATCTTCTCCATTGTTTTTCCTCTTTTAGGAAGAGGAATATAAGTTCGCCCAGATCAGGCCCAATTAACCCTGTGAAGATGAGGTATATGGTGATTCGGATATACCTGAGGTATTGTATATTCTGCGATGCATCCGCTACCAGAGAATCCCAATTAAAAACTGCCTTAACTGATAAAATTGATTAAATTCTGCGTAGTGACGAGGTATTTGATAGCGCAACACTCGTTCATTTGATTAAAACTTGTGTTGCACTGATATTTCAACAATATCTCGAGAACAAATACTTGTTATACATGGAAAAACAGATGAAATATGTTCAGCGCATTGATGTGGTGTGGGATTTCTACAAATGTGGTAGCTTGAAAGAGTCACTCGAATGAAGCATTGTACTGGACTTAGAATACGAGCCAGTTTGAATGAACCACTCTCCAAAAATGAAAAATGGAAATAATATTTAAGGTTGGATGGAAACAATAAAGAGCTTTATAATCTTTTGGGAAGTATTTGGAAGTGCAAATAAGCCAGGAATGTACCATGATTAGCTTTGTAGACAGGAAGATATAAAAAGTACTAAACTCTGTAATCAGGAAGAGGCTGATACCCGGGTTTTTCTTCATGCTGCTGATGATGCGAAACGTGGATTTGCAAGGGTACTGATTCGTGCCAGCAATTCTGACGAGGTAGTCATAGGAGTATAATTGTATCAGGATTGAGGACTAGAGGAGTTCTGGCTCTCCTTTGGAAGTAGAAAAAATCTTAGATATCTTCCATTGAATGAGATTGCTAACTTACTGGGGTCTACACAAGCATAGGACTCTTAGCATTTCATACTATGACTGGTTGTAACGTCATACCTTCCTTCAGTGGAAGAGGTAAAATTAAATCCACGGGTTGCAGGGACAGCTTCCATGAGTCTACCTATGAAATCCTTTGTTACTATTTCAAAGGGAAATCTGAAATCTACAGTGAACAAGGTTGTAAAATATGTATTAATTATATAATAGATCCTATGAACATAGGTTGGCGAATAAGGACAGAAGAGCACTATTCACACAAAAGAATAGAACAATGGAAATACTCCCTCCAACGGCAAACGCATTGCATCTTCTAGCCAAAATAACATGTTTCCAGTCAAGAGTGTGTGTCCAATCCTTCCTGCCAACACTTAATATTCTCTGTCCTGCTGAATAAGATTGATCCAATTCACCCGAAGACTGGTCACCCCACTCGGACAAATATACCTCTCATATTAGAAACAATCTCTTAGAAACCATGTTAATTCAAGAAAATCTGCAACGTTGGATGTATGTTTGTTGTACAGAATCTGAAGAGCACATCCCCGTATAATTTTGATGGAGAATGTAATCAGTAAACAAGATTCACCATTTTTAAAAGAGACTTCCTTTTAGTGGTAATATTGTAGCATATAATTACCAGTAACGTTTTGTTAACAGCATTAAATGGAAGAATATAAATAATCCAAAGCTTTATTATATATATGAAAGTTTATTTATATCTCTTAGTAGAAATCCTTTCTTTGTAATGTCATTATGAATCAATGATAAAACATTTAAACTATTTAATTGCATATACTCCTTTTTTTAGCGTGGTTTTTCTTGTTCTTTAGTTAAAATATTTCTAATTTGCTCACATTTCCATAACTTTTAGATGTTTTCAAAGTTAGTATTATTATAACCCTTTTTAACAAGAAACGTTACTGCCGGTTTCAACCATTATTGCAATTTGCGAAAAATGTAATAGATTTAAAATTCTACTGATGATCGATGTTAATCCTGTCTAGCACTGATCACAAAGGTATCCATTACATACAATACATACTAATATAAGAAATTTTAATGACTTTAATTCATTTTGCACGATTCATTGTACACCATATTAAGTATAACCTGAAAGTGACTACAAATGAACACTCATCCACACGTGTAAAAAAAAATTGTGTATACTTACGCCTGTGCATAGTACAGATTATTAAAGCACACCAAATTAAAGAAAATCAAATCTTCGATCGTTTTTGTGTGAACTGTTTTTCTACTGAAGTCATAGAATTAAATATGTTTCGGTGTAATGGAATATTTTAGAGACATAATTAAAATAATATTGAAAATATCTAAAGAATTATGGGAGATATGAGTAGATAAGTTTAGTATACATATTCATAATGTATTTACGTCAATATTACAATTCAACACTACATTATTTATATACATTGAAATTCTTAGAAATACCGTTTGAGAAGCCATTTATATTATTTAAAAGAATATCAATAATATTAACATGAGTGTGGAATTATAGGATGATACATTATTGATTAACATTCCATACTACAAGGCTTATTTGGCCTGTAAAGACAATACATGACGTGGGGGAGTTCATGGTTTTGTTAGAAGAGCTTATAGGTTTCAAACCGTGAGACTTGAAATTTTGAGTAATGATTCCTTTTTATCCTTAGACCAGAGATAAGACAAAGTTTTGCGAAATTAAATCTGTAAGGGATAAAATAGGGGGTTGGAATTATTCAAAATTCACTGACCGTGCAACTTTGAACTAATGGACATAGAGACCTAAGATTTAGAATAATTGTTTCTTTATAGAATTGGGTAAGAATATTTGTACGGTTATTTAAATTTTATCAGCTAAAGGGATGTATAGAGACAAAAAAAGTGGTAGTATATTCTTGGTCCTCCAATCAAGATGAAATGTAACATATGGAGGCCAATCGAGTTGCACTTGCAAAATATTAATATTAGATTTATTTTTATACAGTATTTACACGACTGGTAGTTAGTGTTTTGGAGAAAAGTGGGTGGGGTGTTCAAGACAACAAAAATAATAATAAATTACTAATTTTCAGGCTGGTAGAAGATTTTGTAGACAACTAATGGCACCACTCCAAATAAATTATAAAAAATATGAACATTTTTTATTCAATAAATGGGACACTGGGAAATAGGAGAGTAAACAGAATAAGAAATTTGTATGTGTTCTAGAAAATTTGAAATTATTTAGTTAGGCTGAGGGGAAACTAAAGTGCCAACACAATAAGTAATTGTTTTTTGAGTGCTTTGTTTTGAAATAAATAAATACTTGGTGGAACAACTGATAATATTAAACGCTGGGAGTTATAGTTTTAATATTCTTGGTTGAAATTATTAATGTCAACGACGTTAAGATAAGATAAAAAGCTTTTTATTAGGCAGAGGAAAAAAATAATAGGATGATCTTATTTTTTTCACTAAGGTACTATAAACAAAAACTTACTTATTAAAGTTATAATCTATGCAAGGAATCACTTGGGTATTTTAATGTTTACAATACACACACATACACATTTTTTTTATATTAATATAGATGAAATGCCTAAGCATCCTTCATGGTGACACTTTATTGTTATTATTATATTATTATTATATTATATTATTATTAATTATTTATTATTTTATTACTTACTATAACAACTTACTACTTAATTACAATTATATATTGTATTATTATTTTACATTAATACAATTAATTATTATTTATTATTATGATTAATTTATTTATTATTTATTATTATTATATATTATTTAAATTGAAATGGCCAAAGAAAATTTATCACTGCGTTTTTTTTAAAGTATTTTATTATTCAGAATTATTAAAATTATAACAGTATTCGAAACCTTTTAGGGCTCCAAGCTCTCTACTGACATAAACTTTATTGTGATGCTCTTTTTGTTTTCAATCTCTTCAATAGCAATATTTCTTGTAATTTTACCCTTGATCATGAATGTATACATGTCCTTTCTCGGGTCTCTAGTTACCCAAAATTATTTTCTCTCGACAACTTATAGTATGTTGTATCCACAGCGGTAATCCAAGAATTTTCAAATTAGAAAATTATCATAAAAGAAAATCTAAACTCAGAGTTATTAAGGAACTCCCTTATAATTATTTACCCTTCGAGGCTCTTCCCGAATGTGTAGATTTACTTTATTCTAATGCATTATTTTTACTGTTATCATTTTTAAATACTTTAGCTTTAACTACTCTCAAATTATTTATTATTTTTAACATCATTCTTTAATAATTATGTCTAATTTTTTGTAATTATTCATCAGTATGTATAATTATTTAGCGAACAGATTTTTTTTGAATTTTTATTGATTTTTTGAATGTATTTTTATTGTACTTGTGTACTTTTGAATACTCGCCCATCATAAGTCTCATGAATGTTGGCTAGCACTATAGTACATGAAATTGAAATGTTTATTATTATTATTATTATTAAATTTTATGTATATGGGCAAGAAACTTTCTGTGATTTCATAGCCAATCTAATCCCATGTACAAGGTTTTATTAAACAATATTTTAGTTTTTAAGAAAGGCCATTTCTAATAGGACTTTTTTCAATACCTGTAAATCCCACAAAAAGAGTAGAGTAAAATATTCCTCCCTTTAATGTTTACAAAAGCCAGGAGTTAATTCTATTATTTTGTGAGTTATTCCTGTGGGAGCGTGGAAGGGTATTTAATGAATGCGCAAAGGTATATATTATGGAAAAATCTATTGGTGTATGGAGCTAGCTCACAGCTTATTACCGATACCGAACACATGAAATTTAAAGTGTGGAAGCAGGGGTGGAGTAAAAATTCCCCCCTTTCTCTTACCTTGACATAAATAAGAATTTGGTTTTAGTAGATAAAACATACTCACCCCTCACCCCAATATCAGAAACATATTTATCTATACTTTTCGTAGTACAACCATGTTTGAATGATGGTTCTTGACTGCCTAACTTAAATGTGTCCTCCTATAAACCACCTTCTTAATCCACCTAATAAAGATACAATTAGGAGTTTTGTAGTCTTCTTCTTGCTTCTCAGACATCAGAATCTTCCATTGATTCTAGAATATACATTTTTTATATAATGGTTCCTCTATAGGAAAAATAAAAGACTTTTGGCAATATTGCTTTCCACCCATTCACATAAAGTGCCATTCAAGCATTACTAACGTTAAACATTTTTAAATACATGCTAGTTTTACATACTCACATTTTTGTTAAACTGCCAAATAAAATTATAAGTATAAATCACGGTCTGTAACTTCAATCTGTTGCAGATCAATATTTTAAAATAACATACAGTTATTTCAACATTGCAGGAAAGCTGAAATTCTGCAAGATATTTAGACGTTATAGAATTCGATCCACTAAAGATACATTTTTTATAAATACTTAATTTCACAGTTTTGTGTTAAAACGATGTACCAGTTGCGGATCGATAAATCAATATTAATCCTACTTCAATGGCCACATGGTTTAAGGCATCACTCTCGCAACCGACTAGACTGCCAATGTCAGGGAGCTAGAAATTTGATCCAAGTTGGGTGCTTTCTCCTAAATGGTTTTCAACTCTCCCTAAACCATTAGTGTAATTAGTGCATGGGTGTATAACTCAAATTCATAAGATACTATACTAATTAAAATAAAATAATACACGTGCCATGTGTGTCTTCTTCCTCAATGCCTCGACTATTAGCTTTTATGAGTTGTATAAAATTCACAGAACTACGACACAAAATACGTTAAAGAAATAATTACATAGCTTCATTTGTGATATAGTTTTAAAAACCTTCACTAATCTCTAGTTGGGGGAATCCCTCACTATTTATTGATTTAATAAAACATCTCTAATAAATATGTGTAAAACCCTGCACAACGTAAATGCCAAATTTAATCAGTCTTAAATCATTATTTAGAGTTTCCCATTTTTAATGTATTGCTTAAAGGTGGGTATTTACGTAACGGATTTTTTTTTACCGCAAATTATCTAAATATATAAATAAAAAATATCCTATACATACATAAAGATTAATATTTTTTTCACAAGGTGATATAAACAGTTAAATATGTGTTGAGGTTGTCCTTGAATTTAATGAAAACTTCTTCTTTTCTTTTAAAAAGTTACTAATCTTATGCCACTATGTTCATTATATATTTGACAACTGTTGATATCACATTATGAAGAAAATGTAAATCTATAATTTGTACTGAATCAATATTTCATTTATTTTGTCCAAACAGAAGTTCTGCTGTAAAAACTCAAAACACACCACTCTTAGTTAGAGATCCCTACATCTCCACCTTAATCTTATTAGACATCATTAATTTCACTGGCTAAGTTCTCTCTTACACTCTAATTTGCACACCAGCATTAAATTATGTAAACACAGATTCTGTTTATCAATATTCGTTCAGGTATCAACTAAAGTTCGTATAATATGAACAGGTAGTTAGTTATACGCAGTGGTAAAAAAAATGCTTCACTATCAATATTTTCCACCCGTATTGTGCATAATGACTGGTACCACTGGAAAGTCTGGTTTTTAAATATTCAGTTTATGTGTTCCATATATTAATAGTCTAAAACAATATGGATTAGAAGGGTAGTAATTTAGAAAAATTACCACATTTATTGAGGAAGGTAGCGCATTCTTTAAAAGAAAAAACTAACTCAATAGATTTGACTGACATATTAACTTACTTTCCCGTCACAAGTAAACAAGATAACATAAGACTAATGTCTTTTATTTTAGAATCACGTCCTGCTACCTGTTCATGTTATAAGCATATAAACTATTTACGCTAATATGTTGAAATGTGAAGAATGTTGAATTTGGAGGAAGTTTATCCGTATTTACGTGAAGGAAAAGGAATTTTGTTTGGGCCTCTTTTAGTAAATATGACCGGCATTCAAACCTTGATCTCCCTGTCATCACAAATCTAGTATTTTGATAGAGTAATGCCTTAGACCATGCGGGCACCAAAGTAGGTGTCGACTATATTGATGTTCCCACCAATGCTGGTATAAATTAATTTTAATTTGGAGAAGCATAACTGATAGAATAGACTTTGCTCTGACAACTTTAATAATAAACATATAAAGGGCAGGTGATCATTTTATTAAGGAACATCAGCTCTTTGTTGCCGTAGATGGAGATATCCGAGTTCAAATCCAGGATTGATGCTTAGAGGATGGTTTACCAATCCTTTCTATCAATTTTGGTAAAGCTTAGATCTTTGCATAATACACCATAAGATTATTTATAATTCCATGGTAATATTTTTGTTGTTGCTATGCTGATTTTAATTAAAGTAATAATGTTTTATCATTTCGACAATATGACACCCTACATTCCTCCAACGATTATTCACTTGATTATTACTGTAGGTCCTTCTTTTAAGAATTAATTCTGATGTTGATCTGCAGAAAGTGTGGAGAGTATGTTGTGGATGCATAGATAGTAAATGTAATTATGTCGCTGTATAATGGAAGTAAAGAGTGTCTACGTTGGATGGAACTTTGAATGTTTTGACATTGAGCAAGGTGTTTGACAATGTTGTGTTATGTATCCATGGTTGTTTAATGTATAAATGGACAAGTGTAAAAGGGATGCTTGAGAAGACGTGGTTGATGTGCAAATAAACAAGGTTTATGTGAGATTGCTTATATATGTAGATAATGCCGTATTAATGTCTGAGAATGAAAGTGGCTTGTAGAATGCATTAATCATATAATGTGGGACAGACAGTTCATATGAATGTGGGAACAGACAGAATGGATCTTCTTATAAATGTCTCCAAATTACGTTGATATTTAATGAAAAGAACGAATAAGGAAATGATTGCAGTCTTTCTTAGTATACATGGAAAACTGTTAGACAAAGTGAATGATGTTGAAAACTTGGGAATAATATTTTGTGAACATGGAAGGATAAATTGTGAAATTGTAGATGGGTGACTGTAACCTGGAAAGTAATGGGATGTATGTTGACTATTGATGAAGTATTGAAAGAGGAAATAATGGTGGCGAATAAAATTGTGCCAACTCAAAAATTGTATGGATGTTAAGATTGGGTTCATCGGGATAAACATAAGATCAAGTTGATTGCGGTTGGAAATGGATGAAAAGAAATGCATGCGGATTTTTTTTATGGATGTGTAAATAATGAATGGGTGCTAAAGGAGTGCACTATGAAAGGAAATCCAACAGTCCAATGTGAAAGAACCTTCTTTCGTTGATTATGCATGGTAAGAAGATGAGTGTGGATTGAGTGACGAAGCTAATATATGAAGTTCAACTGTTTAAACTTAAAGGAACGGGTATAATACGAGCTAGTAGATATGACCTTTCTTAAAAACTAAAATAATTTTAACAAAATCTTGTATATGGAATTAACTTGGCTATGAAATCACAAAAGGTTTCTTGCCCATATACTAAAATGGAATAATAATAATAATAATAATAATAATAAAATTATTGTTATTAACTTTTCAATTTCAAGTACTATAGTTCTGGCCAATAGTCGTGAGACCTATGTCAAGACAGCACTCAAAAGTACAAAAGTACCATAAAACTAATATAGTAAAACAATAAAACGCTAATAGCTATATAATGATACATGCTGATGAATAATTACAAAAATAGTACATTAATATTAATGATTGATGATCAAAATAATAAATAATTTAAGAGTAGTAAGAGACCAAGTATTTAAAAATGATAACAGTAAGCATAAAATGCATTAGAATAAAGTAAATTTAAATATTCAATGGAGAGCCTCGAAGTTTAAATAATTATATGGGAGTTACTTAAATATCTCTGAGTTTAGATTTTGTTTTATGATAATTTTCTAATTTGAAAATTCTTGGATTAGTGCTGTGGATACAACATACTATAAGTTGTCGAGAGACAAACATTTTGGATAATCAGACGCCCAGGAAAGAACATGAATACATTCATGATAAAGGGCCAAATTATAAGAAATTTTGCAATTGAAGAGATTGAAAACAAAAAGAGCATCACAATGAAAGTCTACGTGAGTAGAGAGCGTGAAGCCCTAAAAGTTTTCGAATCCTATCATAATTAGGTCTATAATAAATCTGGTTATTGAATAACATATCAAAGCACGCAGCGATAAATTTCCTCTGAATATTTTCCAACCTGAGAGTAATATTATAATAATAATAATAAATAATAATAATAATAATATATAAAGTGTCACAATTCAAGAGTGATTAGGACATTTTATCCACCACTAAAATAAATAAAACTTTTTTATATGTAGTTTGTAAACATTAAAATACTCTAGTGATTTCTTTCATAGTTTATAGCATTAATAAATATATTTTAGTTTCTAGTACCTTAGGGAAAATAATAAAGAAATCCTTTTTTCACCTGCATAAAAATAGCTGTATATTTTAGCTTAAAGTCTTTTGACAAATTAATTTCAAAATAAACACTAAACTATTAATCCAGAGTTTAATATTAACAGTTGTACTACCACGTATTTATTTATTTCCAAACAAGTCATTTCACAATAAAAATTGACGTTATTAACCACAACTTGTGAATGTGTGGAATTCCAGGCTCCACCGTGGTTCGGATCCCACGTTAAAATGTAGGTCCTCCATTACATCTCACAATCACCCTACCATTACACATTAGCGTAAGTGCGATAACCCGAACGGTTGTAAGACCGGTGCTAATAATAATAATAATAATAATAATAATAATAATAATAGTAACAATAGAAATTATTGTTTTGTGCCCATTAGTTTCCCATCAAGCCAATCTCAATAACTCGGAAGTGATGATAATATATTAATTAGTGTCAGGTTAGAAAATAGTTAAAGATTTTTCTTTTAAATTTGCCCCCATTTATTTAGTTTTTCTCTCATTGATAATAATTGAGTGACAGAATCTATTGCTTAACTCTATTATCTAATTTAAAAAAATAGTCTTAGGAGTGCCCAATTTAAATAAATGCATGTGAATAATTTGCAAGCAGTACAAATTTAAAATGCTTATGTTTAACAAAATACACCCACAGTTGGAACCTGAACCATAGCCTTCTGGATCTGAGTTGAAAGTACTTTAGTAGTGGAATAGTAAGGGGTCCCACTTTTATGTATATACTTATCCAAAATTCGTTGCAATGAGAAAACTTTATAAAAAAATTTATATATGATCTTCATGTAATAATAGGATTTCGATTCTAGAACCAAATGCACTGAAGCAATGAGTCACAACACAAAATATATTACTTTTATTTATTTTGGTTGTTAACTCTTTAGAAATTACCAACCACACTCTATAAGAATACAGTTCCTGATATACAAGTTCATTGAGCAAAGGAAAACACTCCCTTAATTTAAAACATGACAAGAACTGTCATATTCTTATCATTATTGACATTTTAAGATTTCACTTTGGATTTCAAATTTGAATGTTATCTCCTATAATATCTCCTTGCATTCGATGTTGCTATAATAGTCCATTGGTGAGCAAGTTAGACAAAAACAAATTGATACTATATCAATAGTACATGATATTAATTGAGAATAACTCTAGTTCACAAAGTTTGTGAAGCTAATCTCGTAATAGAATACATCAACATCTAAAATAATATGATTTAGGTACTTGATTGATTCCTTAAAAATAATTATAAATTCAAAATACTTCATAAAAGCTATTTAACAAAATAAAAATGGCCTGGGTTAGCTTACAATTGAAAATTATTACAAAATTGAAAACCAGATATATAGATCTTTCATAATTGGTTCAAGGAATTTCCCTGTTAAATCTATTTATGACTAGAATACGTATTTTACAGTTATCGAAGTACAAACATCCTACAAACAAACATATAGACGGGGGGCAAAATTCAAAATTTTCAATTAAAAATCCTTTTTACGTTCGTTAAAAAATACAGATCTGACACCTTAGTTGGTTGGCTGCGTGTCTGTCTACTGAGATTATAGTCCTGTGTTCAATTACCAGTTTGCTCGAAAAATTTGTCAGTTGTGAAATGTGTTTTTCCTCTTTCACAGTGATCTATTTACGACAGGAGACTGGTTGTTGTGCTCGTCCTAGTCCTAAGTTGGTTATTAGAGCATAAATTACGACAGGACTAGCCAGGGGGTAGTGGTAATAATATGGCTTGAATTGAAAACTGATTCAGAATACAGTTTGGAAAAAGTATTGCATGTAAGGTAAAGAAAAAGAAACATGCCTTATTTTGTAATGCACCTTAATTATATACATTTTTTAAAGTGGCTTAGACTAACGATCCATTTGAAGGTAAATTATCTTATTAACAACAATTTTGCCACTATTTAACCGTCGTATTTCTTCCAATACATTAGCGTAGTTACTACAATTTTGCCACTATTTAACCGTCGTATTTTTTCTATATAAGATATTAGTAAAGTCCTCCTTCCCTCACTTAACGCAGAGTACCAGAGGTTGAGAATCTTGCAAACATGTGCTCTTATAAGATATGGAAAGGAGAAAAACCACGAAATATAGTCGTATTCCATGGCAAACTATTGTTATGTGTTTATACCTCATACTTGGTAAGTACTCTACATATATTTTATTATTATTAAATGTTCAGCATTTAAGTTTTAGAATCCTATTATCTATAAAGAGGAGAATTTCTGTAACTATGAAAGCTCTCTATTATTTATTAAAACACGAATGAATTGATTAGTATAAATATTTTAATCTGTGTAGATTATTTGGATAAAAGATATAAGCTGTTGATCAATGAATCATATATCTAAATGCGCGACTAAAAGGTAACACCGAGAGGTAGAACTTGTGTCAACAATGAACTTAAAATAATCGATAGTTTTTCAGATATTCTATTTTAAGCCTCTCGAAATGTTATTCTCCATTGTTATAAAGTACACTTGAATAGACTTCCATTTGTTTCTATTTAATCTTAATGCCAAGAGAAAACATCAACCTTAAATACCAGGAATTGAGTTTAATGTTATTGATTAAAAGACCAATTACATACATTTTCATTAAAAAAAATTAAACTTAATACCAACAACAGATATATATTATGAAATTTTGATAAATAACAGAATAACAATGAAGGAATATAATGTGATTTGGAAAGTTAATTAGCAGCATGGGTAGCTTCACTTGGCCTCAGATAAGTTCCAAGACAAATATAAAATACAATGCAAATAGTATTTATGGTCCACAGGATACAATAATACGTGGTGGGCAGGAAAAAGCTAATAAGTCAATAATTTTTAAATGGGCTGTGTGCACCATTCAACCAAAGAACATCTTTCTAAGTTCAGACAAGAAGGAATAAATCAAATACTAGATTCATGCTCCACATATATTCCAAATAGTAATATGTCTTAAACTCTAAAATATTTGTTCATTCAAAAATAAATATTCCCTTTATTATCTGTTGCCTGATTTTAAGGAATTATATTTAGTACATACCGAAGGAAATAAGTTGTCTTGTTCCCTTTTCTTTGAAGACAATATATTAATTCAAAACAATATATTGACATTGTAATTTTCTTTGTAATATTTAAATATATGAAGGGAGCAGGGGAAAAACAATGAATGTCGAAAAAATTAAATCAAGTGATTATGGCTCTCATTGAGGAAAGAATTGAAGAAAGATGACTCAAATTAAATGTTATCGATAATATCAAGTGAAATTGGTGGTGCTTCAGTTCCCCAGTGTCTATACACAGCCGCCACTGAAGATTGGTATCGGCCATTAAAGCAAATGCTTGATCGGAAATAATAATGTTGGTTTTTAATGTACAAAACTTGTGTCCCTTTTTATTGTGGTACAGCTTTTTGGAGATGCAAAAACAGAGCTCTTTAACTATAGCTGAGGAATCCCTATTCCCTTCTTCAATAGTTGTATTTCTGTGGACATCAACGGTTCATCATGGTTGGTATAGTCTTGAAGACTTTTACTTTTAGTGATCTATCCTTAGGACCACAATTACTAAAAAGTTATTTAGACCAACCAGCCTGTTAATGGTACCATCTTGTGTTGACGTACTTGAGACAACTTGAATTACAACACAAAAAATGTAATATTTCCTTGAATCAGGATGAATATTCATTCGTGAACCACTTTAATGTGTTGCCACGTTATCACATCTCTATTCAATTTCATGACAAAAACTCCTATTTGTTCTTTAATTCTTTTTAAACAGTTTCCTAAAACGAAAAGTTGTCAAATTCTTGTAAAATAATATCTAACATAACCCTTTCATCTTTCTAATTCTTTAAATTCACCATTATAAAAAATTATAATTTATAATTCGAGTGAATAAATTGTCGTAGACAAAACTTTTTTTATGTTTTGAATATATAAAAGAACTAGATTTAATTTGTAATAGCATTTTCCTGTATAAAGTTTTTAATAAAATAAAACACACTTTTATAATTATAAAAAAATAGCTTTTATATTATTTACACCACTTTTCGAAAGTTGTCTCCGGGTCAGGAAAATAAATTTGATAATATAAATATAATAACGTAAAAACAATTAAAATAAGATCTCAAAGATAGATAGAACACTGGAGAACACAGAGGATGTACACGGTCCTGCGAACTAAAAGGACTCAACAAAGTGAACTTGGGCTGCGATGACAAGTGCAAGTATAGACATGTTGGGGCACGTTCCAGCATTATTCCACGCACTTCTTGACAAACCTAATAACGCTGACACACACTAGTGATGTTCTACAATTGAATTCAAACATAGTTTCACTCTTTTGTTTCAGTTGAAAAATGATTTTTTTTTCCAGCTGTATTGCTGAAAGATAATATTATGGGTCGAAGATCTGTGCTATATTATACAATATATACCTATTTGTTTCTGTAATATTTTAAATACACACATATTTAAACGTATCATTCAACCATATCCCAAGTATCTTGATTATCTTGTCTACTAAATCTTCTTCAAACTTAAGGATGGATTCCTTTAGGACTCAAGGATGGTTTACGACCATATTCTCATTTGAAAACTTTCCAACTTTACCAACTCGAATGATTCATCGTGTAGAGTGAGCGCAGATTCCAGAGATCACAATATCATCAACAAAAATGTAATTACGAATGGAACTGTCCGGGTGAGGGTACCACTGATTTCCATTTAATATTAATGATGTAATTACAAATGGCCAAATGTGGATCAGGCGAAATTTAATTGGCTACAGTGTTTAGTTAATAATCTATAATGGGTTTTCAGGGATTCACGTCATAATATCATTTATATTAACGGTTTCTGCTATACAAGTACTTGACTTAGATTAAAAAATAATCTATTTTAAATACAACAAAATAAATATAAAAATTAATTCCAATAGATACAATTACTTTTTAGCTCGGGAACCTTTAACAAGTTACACTAAGAAACCAGCTCTGTTGTCACGGAGGCATCAAATAATACTCAGTTTCGTGGTCAAATTGGTCTCCTTAGATACACAATGGTGTGGTATATAATACGTTAAACCTTGGGTCCAGGACTCTTTCAGAACATGAATATGATTAAACTATTCATATTCCCTTTAAGAAAATACCATACTGTTTCTTTTGTAGAGGTTGATGAGAAAAACATCCTTCAATATATTCAAGCCAATTCAACAATTACTGACGGATTTTCTTGAAACTGGCTGCTGCTTGAAGGTAATATCTACATTGCAATATCTAGTAAAAAAAAACTTGATAAATTCTCAATATTTATGGAAATTACAAGGTAATCATTGCCTGATCTTTGTCATCATCATGTGTGTTGGAAAAAATTTTCCTTCATGTATTTTCATCAGGATCCGTGTGCTTGACCATGTAATCCTCTACACCCAAAATCATCGAAAGATACTGTTGAGAGACAGCTCTGTATTTACTAAGAAAGGTAACACCATAGAAGAATACTTGTTTTGGTTTTCAACTTTACCAATGATCACTTAATTGAGTTTGGTGTGTAGATCCTGGGTAACCTAGATGGACTGGGGGACCACCACCATGAAATATATCAGGGAAAACATCAGCACCTATATAAATATCAATCGGCCCATTGGCATGTGAAATTGAGAAGCTTATAAGTTGAAGTTGTTTGTACACATGCTCCACTTCATTAGGAAGAGGGGCTGACGGTATTCCATCATAATCTCTCGAGGGTGATAGCCTCATTGGCAAGCTGAAGGCCATTGGAGCCACGTGGCCTTAACTTCAAGAAATAGCCTCCTTATTGGTAAAAATGGTTTTTTGAACAAAACCTAAAATGGGAATGTTTTTTATTCCAACGCAGCATTTTATTATCTTTACGGGCTATACGCTAATGTATTAATTACGCTAATTGTTCTAGACATTACGAAATACATATAGTTAGAGTATAGTGCACAATAATTCACATAGAGGGAGATTAAAAAACCAGTTAGCAAAACCCACATTCAGTACACCCGACCAAGATTCGAACCTCGATGTCCCCATCATGGGTAGTCTAGTCTACTGCGAGTGTATCGCGAAATCATGCGTCCAACTTATTGAAAGTTGAAAGAGCTTGAAAGGGTCTTCGTGGAATAGGCAAAAGGAAAGTAGTAAGTAAACGATGTTTTAAAACATTTTATTTTATTAGAAAAATAAAATGAATAAATAAACAATTATGTTGTAACCCGGAAGAGAACCAAGAACAACAAAAAAAAATTTCTATAAATTAATAAATTTAACAAGAAGTAAACTACTTTAATTAACACAGACAGATTGTGACAAAGACAGATTTTAATAAAGTTAGATTATAATAATAGTTACAGATTATAATAAATTCATATCCTATATTAAAGCAAAGGTAGTGCAATAGAAAAAGCTACAAAGTTCAATATATCTAAGCTTTCATAGAATTACAAACAAATGAAACATACCTTATACGCATATCTAGCATAACTAGCCATGGCAAAGTATAAATTTATTGACCAATCTAACTTGCCAATCTTCTACTGTTAAGTTTATTCCAAATGTGGAAACACAGAATACTCCTAAATATATCACTCGAACAACAATAGCTAATTGTTCTTAGTTCCAAAGGGAGTATGTTTCATTTATCACACTGAATGACTTTATTACATTATTATTACTATTATTATTATTATTATTATTATTATTATTATTATATTATTATTATTATCACCGCGTCTTATTACCATTCGGGTTTACGCACTTACGCTTATGTGTAATGGTAGGGTGCTTGTGAGATGAAATGAAGGACCTACAGTTTAACGTGGAATACGAACCACGGTGGAGGTCTGCATTCCCCACATTCACAAGATGTCTTGTCAGAGGTGAAGGAAGGGTTTGGTAATCAGATAAATCTGTGCCGGACCGAGATTGAACCCCGCCGCCAGCACAGAAGTCTGACACCTTACCCCTAGACCGCCAGGTAACCCACGACTTATTACATAATCTAATATGATACGTGATATGACCTAAATAATTTTATGAATTATCCTTATGTAAAATAATTAGTACATAACTAATCGAAAGCATTGAATGCATAATAACATGATGTTCACTAACAAAATTTAAAGGAATTATAATAATGTAAAAAAATGTTTTCCAGATGGGACACTTTTATTGATGTTAGAAAAATTATTAATAGCATATTACATACAACTTTACGATTAGTTTACTCATAACTAACTATAAAAATTATACCATCATAATTTCAAATAAGATATTACTTGATGATAAAAGTATTAATAAAATTAATTATAATATATTTAATATAATATTATGACTTTAAACTCCCCAAGGATTTTTTACTCAACAGGAATATTCAAATGTTCACTAACGTAAATAATAAAAGAATATACAAAGCAAAGATATTTTCCTTATGAAAAAATTTTAAGATATTTTTTTTAACATAATAACATTATGCAAAAACAATATTTATCAAAATATTTTACTTACATATTTATCTTATGACCTCTACTAGAGTAAAGGCTTAAATCCATTTGTCGCAGAGAATGACTTTAAAGTCACTCTGTGTTCTATATATAGTGTCCATATCCCGGGATATGTAGAAAGGAAAACGTAGGGGGTGGAGAGGGGGGTGGGTCGTCACGAGGGGAAAAGTATCGAAGTCTCTGTGTCACTCTAGGAAATCGAGCCTAGAATATTATGGCATATGGTATAAGTCAAGATATCCATCTAGTTTCTGTTCATGATTGGTTTTTATTTGGATGACAGATTAAAAATTATATGTTTAGGCTTTGGTTTGCGGACACATGTATAAAATCACTGTTTTGTTATAAATGTTAGGTTTTTTAAATAACAAGTGATAGTTTATATTTAAAGTACTTCAAGCTTAAGTTTTCTCTCAATATTTCATCAATTTAATAATTTCTAATTATTCAATCCGACACAATATTTTAAACATAATTTAAAGTACTTGTTCTTCGTTTTTATGTTATCTATTAACTGTTATATAGTGCATACATTAATACATATTAATTCACGCATAATATTTACTTGGATAAAGAAAATACTCATTATTTAAAAATAATAAATTATTTTGTGATTATTTTATCGGATTTTAATTTTTTAACTAGGTAAAATTTTTGTAGACACTGCTTGGGTACATCATTGTAAATATAATTTTTCGTCATTGCATGGTTTATATTCGTCGGTCACCATTTTGAAACTATGTTGATAAAACCTTTTGTGAAGGTTCTGTGAATATTAATTTTTTAAGTGGAATAAAACTTATATATGCTTTGTGGCGAACCTCAAATAAATATGTACATAATATTAGCCTAAATTACTGTGGTCAGCTATCACGAACATACATTACCGAATGTTTTCATTACATTTATTCAAAGTGAAATTATGTCAGCTGTTTGTGGTAGAGATACATTATGGAATATTTCTAGTAAATTTTTGAGCTGTCATCCAAGTAAATTAAGGTCGTGAATGTATTTTACTGTTCCTTTTCCGTCTGGAATGAACGAGACGGATTTCCAAACGTATCCATTCCAGAAGTAACGTCACTCGGGACTGCTGGTCAAATGGTTGATATGACTTGGTCAGTAAGTGTGTGCTTAGCATTGGGAAACTAATAATTGTTCAATTATTCTTGGAAATAAGATTATTATCTAGGAAATGCATATACGTTTTATAATTGTTTATGGATACCATTTTATTTTAGAATTTATTTTAGAACTTTTATATCATACACAATAATACAATCTCACCCCGGTTTCTTATGATCCAGTGGAGGCCTATTTTCCATGTTCACACATCATATTGTGACGTAATTTGCCATTAAATGGCCCTGTACTGAGTTTCAAGTAAGTCCATCGACTCATCAAAGCTTAGTATTTAATGCTATGATTAAGTTTAAATCGTTGGCGCATACTTATATCCAGTATGTTGAGAGTTAAATTCAACAGCATTAAACTTCAATCACAAAACCGAATATTCAAATATTTTAAAACACCCGTATTTTCTTTAAAGGTGTTCGCCAACCCTCTTAAATCCTGAGGGAGTTAGAACTCAACGAGGGAAATAGAATTATTATGTAAAGTTGATTGGTAGCAACCCGACTCAAATCCTAATACCAGTATATGTACGTGTCCCATGTTAGCTGGTAGTTTTGATCAAAGAGTAAGTTACCTTATCGTGTTGAGTGGTTTTCAAAACAGAATTTAATTTAAATATTGTAAATTTTCAACTGGCGTTAAACTTGTTTTGTCATGAACCAAAAAACCAAAGTAATCCATACTCGGCAGTTCAGTTAAATTGTCACTAAAAGTATGGAACTGCATCTTGGGATACTTCGCAGAAAATTATTTTATTGCTGGTTCAATTATGGGCATAGCCAAGAGTTAGATAATGCTGCAATTTACTGCTTTCAGCCAATAGTATTAAAATTCTACTACCGGCTCTTGGTGTGAAGTATTCTTAAATTTAGGTTCAATCTGATCGTTTTAATACCAAATAAAATATGTGGTTCATCAAAATATTCTTAAGTTAACCCAGATCAGAATTAAGAGCCTTCAATTATTGTAGATTTGTATTTTCCCTCTGTACTTAAATTTTAAATTGGAAAAATATTTCCATACGCGCAATGATTAACTTGATTATTGTTTCGGCCTTAAAGATAAATCGGCCAAGAGAGAACAATATCATCAACTATTTCCAAGTGGCTGGGTCAGCATACTAAAATACCTCCATCTACTTATGCCCTTCCATCACTCTTCCTCCTTTAATTTCTTACAATATTCTTCTCTCAATATAACGCTTTTGCTATCTGCTGTTACAATATCTTTCTTGGCAATCCATACGGTCTTTCCTTCCCATCCCCCAGGCTTCATTCCCATCATTTTCTTCGGAATTCCCTCCTTTTCCATCCTCATTACACGCTTATACCACCTCGGATTTTGTTACTCTACTGTTTCATGCACTCCTTGTATCCCTACTCTTCTCCTGATAACTTCATTCCTAAATTTGTTTCTCCTTAAAGGACAATTTTCTTCTCCATAGCGGGTCGCTTACGTGACAATTAAACAACTCTCCCTACTGACCTCTTAATATTAAATCCTTTCTAGTTCAATCTTTCTCCTCAATCACGCCTCCAAGTTATTTTACGTTCTGTACTTTTCTCAGCTTTACTCCATCCATAATTTTAGCTTTATTAGGCCTTACACTATTCCTTGGCGTTACCATTACTTCACAATTTGTCATGCTGAATTTAATCCCACAATATTTTACTTCCTCATTTTTTTAAAGGTTGTTCCTGTTATTCCTCTTTATTCTCCCCATACATCAAGTCAACAACAAATATTATGGCTTTCATTTTTTCCTTCCCAATTTTTCATGACCATTCACATTACCATTACAAATAGTTATGATGAAAGGGCACTTCCCTGCTTCACACACTTTCATATTTGGAACCCCTCCGGCCTTCCACTCTGCATATTAACAAAACGCATTTTATGTTCATAAATGCTTTTCAATCTCATTACCACTCATATTTCCACTAATCCTTCCTCAATCGCTTTTCACACATAATTAATATCCATGCTATCTTATGCCTTTTACACATCCATATACACCATTACCTCGTCGTTTCCATATTCATACCTTCTTTCCATCAGCTGTCGTATGACAAAGATTAGGTCTATTGTTCACTTCTGTTACCTAAATCCATGGTGTTCCTCTCTCCACCTTACTTTAATTTTATTTCTTATTCTCTTTTGCAGAATTTTCTCATATTTTTGTTTAAATGTAAGAACAAACAAATCAAATAAAACAGTGTAACTCCCCCTATAAATACTCATGAATAACAATTCGCGGATCGATACAAGAAAGATTTATTTTTATTCAGCTAATAAACAAATACAACTCTATAAGATAGTGAGATATATTAAGCGTTAGGTGCTGAAATTGTAAACAACAATTTGAAAGCAACAATTATAGAATTAACAAACAGGTTTTATGAACCATAGGATGTTGCCAATGCCCAAGCGGCAGGTATCCAACAACTGAAATATATGGGACGCCTTCTCACGCACTTGAATGACGATTCTAAACATAATATGATACCATCTACATTTAAATTGACTTTAATTCAAAATTCTTATTAGACCCGTCAATAATAATTATTTATAGTCAAAACAAAGATCCAGGTAATAATAATAATAATAAATTAGGTAAATATGAGATAGATATCAAATTGCCATTACCGGCGATTTCCAAATAGTCAGAACAATAACAATGAGGTCTTAATTAGCATATATCTCCCCAAACTTAATCGGACCTAATTTGAATAAACAACACGGTTTATAATTTTAGGTCTTATGCTTCAAATGGCTGTACAAATAATAAATATCACAGTCTATATACGAGTATAAACTTGCCGACTCAAGCTCCCACATTTAAATAACATGCCATAAACTTCCAATATATACAACAATAATAAACTATCTTCAAATAAATAACAAGTGATTATAATCTTTCAAATAGTTAAAAATATAAAGAACTAATGTACGACAATACCAGATTTAAGGTTGACCCAAGATGGCGGTACTTAAACATATAAATCCTGGCGCAAGGCAGATAAAATAGATTTTAGGTTAAATATTACAGGAACAAAACGTCCTTGAAATGATCACAATATAAGAACAGACATACTGTTTGGTCAAATCATCCAAAGATATCAAACATATCCATAGCTTGAAGAGCAAATTTACTGAAACCATGTAGAGTTAATAATTAATTAAATCAAATGTTACGAAACCAGAACGATAATTTAGAAAATATAGAACATTATAGCCAAAAGGGATTTTGAATAATCAGACGTTAACTATCCTACGACCAGATTGCTCTACTTGTTATCATAATGAAAAGTGTGTCTGCATTACAAACTCTGATATTTAATATCCAATGACTAAGTTATGTGTTCTCAGGGCACAAAAACCAAAGGAAGGGGAGAAGGGTATGCGGTAGCATGTTTCCAGGACATTCTCAAACACTCCACGAGCTTTGAACCGCTAGCCGAATAATAGTTATTTGAATTTCTGAACACTGCCGACGGAACGCACCCAGTTCGCGCAATACATTCGTCTTCTTTTCTTGGGCGCGGCACAGCTTTCGTGGAGGAGAGTGAACCATGGCTCACTATATATATATAAATAGTCACTATATATATATATATATATATCTAGTCACTCAGAATGGGAAAGAGTGACTAATTATTTAAACTATTTAAAACTAAAATAAGTAAAAGTTAAACTCTCTGAGCATCTATTTGGGATTCAAACGTTCATTCAGGATTCAGAGACTGCCAGACATGATACTATCTTTGTTTTTAAAATTAATACCTAGATCTCAATAGTAATAAATAAAAATAAGCTGTTATTTGGGATCTCAGTTCCTGACCCCGCAGCGTGTCCGGCCTCCTGTGATGTATATTTTTTGGAGACTGGGCGCTTCGTGTAGACTTTGTTAAGTACCCCATTCACCAAGGTCATCCAAAGGAGAGGAGGGATCAGCGTTCAACCCCCCCCCCCCCCCAAATAATTAACTTTTCAGTGCGTTTATAATATGAAAGTTAAATTCTTTATTAATATTGTTCACTTTCAGGCTCCTACCATACAGATCCCACCACCCGAAATAAATCTTTGGTTACGGCAGTGCCTCCCACACAGTGTGTTACGTACAAGCGTAATTACGTTATAAACTATTTTGAAGAGACCCAATAATATTGTATTGCTATGCCTAATAAGATAAAAGGCTGGTTTCTTCTCTTCATGATTTAGCTATTGAATGTTGGATCTAAAGAAAATACAATTGGATTAAATTAGATCTACAAAAGTACTAAAATTGAGATAAGTCAAACAAATAATTAAATCGTGCAATTACAAAACTCTGTTTCAATATTTTAATATAATCTAATCTACTAGAGGCATTAAATATAAAAGGTAGAATAATACTAACAAAATTAAATCATGTCAAATCATAAAAACATAATCCGCACAACCTGTCGGGCCATTTATTTAATGCCCTAATTTAGATGATGAAGATGGGAAAGCACAGTTAAAGCTCTTTTCATTCTCTGCCTTCAGTTCATCTGGAAGAGATTTAAACCTGAAGCACATGTCAGCTCTTCCCAATCTAGTACATTCAGATAATGTGAGAAACATAACAAATTATGTGTTTCCTTTTTTATTACTTTTAACTTAATTAGGGTAGTTATTATGTGTTGTAACAAAACTATCAGACCTTGTTAATACATTTATTTGTTTTTCTTCCTTGTTTTAAATAGAACCAGTAAGACACTATAGCCTACTAAGTATGTCAGTAGCCCACTCTTGATGTCAAATGTCATTGAAATTAAATACATTTTGATCGCGACTGATTTGCTAACTTGTATATTTACAGTTATTCTAGACAGCTTATGACATAATATTGCTAGGAGTAAAGTGAAAAGGAAATTAGTGTGGATAATAATAGAACAATTACACTCTGACAATCTTCAAGAGAACTACATGATCAGTCATTTCTTTTTAATGGTTTTATTTATTTTTTCTATTTTATTCAGGGCATTTAATGTGCACATTCTGAAACTGTGGTGTTTTCCTTCTTCTGCCACTGGCTTTCCTAGGCCTGTCGTGGCCTACACCTGGGTAGCTGGGTAGTGACCTGCAGGTTCCCGGGGAAACCTTATTGTGGTGTTAGCCACACTTGAGGGTACAAGTGTTGACAATGACTCAGCTCTTCGTCCCCAACCCTCACACTCTCACCCACTAAGCTGGGAGCCAACTGGCCAGGCCCCGTTTCAGGTTGTTGGTTTTAGCCCTGACCAGCCTCCTGTCACTCTTCTGCACCTGACCTGGCTTCCGATAGGGTTCTACCCAACCTCCACCAGGCTGCTCAGGTCCCATGGTACACAACTTGGGGTGAGGACAGGATTGAGTAGAGAGGCTAAGCGGGGCCCACTTGGTAGGTTCCTTGTATTGTGCATTACTATCCCATCTATATAGAATGGTGGGGAGATAGAGGAGGCTGGAAAAAGTTGATTATGATGTCTTTCTGAACAAATTAATTATATCCTCATACGACTTCTAAACAATCTAAAATCTATAAAAGTCACACCACTCAGACCACGGCCGTTATTTATTCACTATGAAAGTGTGTAACTTCACTTCCCCAATGATAAATTTATCGGTCATCCTGGTAATCGAACCCAAGACCCTCACTTGTTAGGCAGATACGCTACCGACTGAGCTATGGAATCTGACCTAATGGTATCCAAGTTTTCCTTTGCTTCTGATTGAACTGGAATAGAATGTTGAAATATAATTAAACAATTAGGAAAAAAATTTATATTTAAATGAAACATTACTGTCATGCAGTAATCTACTGGACTAAACATAATAGCAGAGGTTTTTATTAATCAAATAAAATGTCTATATAGACCCCTCTATACCATATAAAAAGCAATCTAGATGATATCTACAATAATATGGGTTCAACCGACAGCTAGCAGAATTTTGACAGCAAATATTTTTTTAAAAGTCGCAGTGACAGGACGCTAAATATTCATCCCATTTTAGGCTCTTTGTTTTTTATAGTGCAATTTTAAGATATTTTATTCACTTTAATACACGTGCATAATAATACGTAAATCAGATGACACCAAATTAAGTAATTTTAAAAAGGTTAAAAATTACACCTAAATTAATCAAATCTTCCCAACAAATAGCCCAAACTAATTTCAGAATATAAATATTTACGATGATGTGCAACTTTCCTGTGAACTTATGTGGTTGAGAGGACAGTGAGTATTGCTAATATAAATAACTTTTTCTTTGTGATTTTAATATACTATATTTCTACATTTTATTGTTATTACTACACACTCAAGCAGATGTCTATCCGAACAATAATTATATAATCAAGTTCGATAATTTAGAATAATTATTATTTGACATATATGAACTACAGTTAAAACAAAACTCACTATTTTGACATGTTTAAAATATTGACTAACTTTGTGTTGGCTCGCCTAATTTGCATTAGGACTATTACATTGACTCATTGTGATTACGTCAGCGTCTCGAATGTAACTGAATTTGTTCATTTGGTAAATCTTATTTTAAATGTACTAACACAAGAAAGGTTCAGTTGAGTTTGCATAGATAGGAACCATACAAATTATATCAGTAATTATTGATGGTTTGGAAGCTATTTTTAATACAAATAATTATTTTCAATAATAGTTTATTTAGCGTAGATATAAGACATGGTTTTCTTTTAAACCTGGTTGTTTCGGCTTCGATCAGTTCAGTTGTAATGTAAATGTGTATGCTAAAGCGTCCTTGGATTATAGGGCTATATATACCATTAGCAATTTTTTTTAAATAAAACTTCTATCCCCTACTACAGTAGTTAATTTATTTAATGACTAATATTTAAAAATGTAATTTCATTAGTAGGTGCACTTGAAAGCTTAAACCAAGATAAATTAATAAAATACCATTATAATAAATTATATAGGCCTACCAACTATATTGGCCTATTATTTTCATGACATCATCGATAGGAATAACTGACTTACTAATAGCACAACAAAATGGACCTAGCTTTTTAGCCTATCACAATTATGTACCGATTTAATATAGGACTACGTTAACTTTCATTATTTTTTATCTAACTCTCAAATTTTATTTTTTGGTTTATAAGCCTTGTTGAAATCACATGAAATATGATCTAACATAATGTGACGATTTTGAAAGAATTAGGTGCACATGAATTGTATTGTTATGATAATTGCTTTATGTTATCAAATTATGTAAAGATTCAAACCTCATGAGAAGGCTAAAAGCCCCAACACACACTGTTTTCATAGGTCCATATTACGCAGTGCTTAAGAAATTCTATTCGCTGCCAAAAAGTCTATAGCCATAATTATGAGATCGTGCCAACCAATTAGATAGTCAAAATACTCGGGCCAATAAAAATATTTGAAAGGAGAGAATACACAGACAAGGTGCATGCGCCAAGAAGTCAGCTGATAAATAAATTAAACTTACTTATTTTATGGCATTGGGAACTCTTAAAGTTCATTGCCGCACTCACATAAGACCGCCACCTATCCCTATACTAAGCTAGTTCTATCCAGTCCCCCTCACTACACCCTATTTCTTTCAGGTCCATTCTAATGTTATCCTCCAATCTTTGTACTGTAAATAAAATAAACTAGGTTAAATAAAACTTTTACAATAAATATTTATAACACATTTTTTATAGAGAATGCCTAAACAGTATTTTGAGATAGTTTAAATTAAAAAAAAAGAATTGAGCGGCGTCACAAATTATGCTTTTATCCATCTCTAAAAGTTGGCAGCCATTAGAATATTCTAATTATGAATTAAATAATTATTTCCAAAGATGATTAAAAGGACTCTTTGACATATTCATGGCATCTTGGTTAGCTACTTATGCTTCCACTACATACGGGCATGACAACTTAGCATGGAACTAATTATAAGACCTATCTATTTAATTCAAATTTTCAAGAAGTTATAAAGTTAGGTTGGATTTGGTTAGTTCCTTTAACATATGAATATATCAATAATTTAACATTGATTTTTATAATTATTTATTTTAAGTTGACAGTTCCGAAAATCTATTATTTGAGTGGGCTATTTGGAATTTTTTTTAGTTTGGACTGACTGTTTAAAAGTATTTTTTGGTTTACAAAGTTGGAAGTATATGTCGCCGCCATACGAGCATAATACAGTGAATAACAAGAAATAATTTGTTGATCCGTCAACTGGAACATATGCACTAACTTAATATGGTTTAGAGTGGGCAAAGTTAAAAGGTTTTTCAGGGGATAAGACCTTTTTGTGGTTAATTGAGGAAGGGGTTATTGATCATGTGGTTGGACATTTACACTTCCTCCGGAATTCAATATTATCAGGAAATTCTTAGGCCTAAGATTATAGCAGAACGATTCACTGTGAAATAGGTGATTTGTGCAAATATTTTATAAATTTTGGTTTTTTCTTAGTCCCTTTTTTGTGTCTGATAAGAATAATACCCAATGTACTAGTATTCTTTCACTGCCATCAGTGCATTTATTTAAATGTGGGCACACATATTTACTCAGGCTGTCTCCGAATAGTCAAGTACACTTGACTTGATGCAGACTTGATGACTGTACACTTAACAAGCATTTGAAATCAAAGACTGCAACAGACTATTCAAATGGCAAAATATACTTTTTACACCCTTGAGTTCACAGTGCTGCTTCATACCAATTATCATATAAACTATTTTAAACGCCAACTATCAGCCTGAATTGGCGTAGGCCACTTACAGATTTGTGGTGACTTACTTTCACAGCACATGACAAATTAGCCAAATTATACAACACAATAAAATTCTACAACACTACAAATACAACAAGTATATTAAACATACATTATCAAATATCACATTACTCTTCAGTTCTCTCCCTAGCAGACGAAAAATTAAACAGTTGCCGATCTAACATCGCAACTACGGCCTGTCAAGGGTAACTTAGTGTCGCCCTTGAACCCAGGGCGTGTGAGGGGTGCATAAGCACACTTCGTAACTATTAAAACAGATCTGTAATTGATCACGTGTTTGCTAATGCAACTTTCAAGTAAACATCAAGGGTCGAGGCGCGTGATGTAGACTATTCAAATACAGCCTAAGTTGTGTACTCAGTATAACCTAGTCCTTTCTCCTTAGAAAGTTAATATTGACCAACTGATACACAGTTACGGATAAGGAATCTGTGTCCAGAGCAATACGATACTATAGCAAAGATTTCTTACGGACTATGGACAGAGTCTGTGTTGAGATATTTTCATGGACCAAAATTTTTAATCTCGAGCAGATTAACTACTCTATCACCCTATCATTTGGATTCAAAAGTTAATTGACGTTTACCTACTTTGGTTTATTTAAATGTTAAGAACTAATATTTAAATAAATTAACCAAAGTAATTAAGTTAATTGTTCACTTATATTAATGCAATTATGGATAACAAGGAAAGAGGGATGTGAGGAAGCCTACCACTGACAGCTGCACTTGAAATTCATCATCTGAGCCTTATCACTGCACGTGTAGAATTTATTTTCAAGTCAGGATCGAAATCATTACTCTGCTAAAAGTCACACTAATGAACATAGTTCAGCAGCTCCAAGTTATACATTTATAAACAAAACATTAAAACTCGGGTCAAGGCCACACATAAAACACGACGCTTCATGGTGAGTTTCTCTCAATACTAAATAGTAAACACGTTCAAAAATCTAGCAATATTCACACTCAGAAATTCATAAATATAAAATAATTACTTTTACAAGTTGGCTCTTTATAATTATGAATTATTTCTATGTGCAAATACTATTTTGGAGTTGGTCATATTTTTAATACCAACATATTAATTTATGAACACCCGGCTTACACTGAAATTAAAAATCTAATCTTGGTAATTTGAAGTATATGGTAGTATTTTATAAGCTACAAATAATTAGAACCAAGTGTACCTTGAGTAATTACATCATGGCCTTAACTAATACGTTTACCTTTTTAGATCAGAGGTTGAAGCTTGAAATCTTTCAGGAGAAAATAAATTAGGTACAATGTTTAGATTAAGTTTGTAGAATTTTGTAATATACTTTGAAATTACTTTTAATATTTATCTTGAATTGATTTTTCTCAATAATTTGTCCATGAGCTATTTTTATCTAATTAAACATTGGTAATGTATTAATAAACTAGACATATGGGGAGCTGGCGGTCTAGGGGTACTGTGTCAGACTTTTGTGTTGAGGGTCTGGGGTTCAATCCCTGGTGTCCTGGTGCAGATTTATCTGATTGCCAAACCCTTCCTTCACCTCTGACAAGACGTGTTTAATCACAACTTGTGAATGTGTGGAAACCCAGGTCTGCAACGTGGTTCGGATCCCACATTAAACTGTAGGTCCTCCATTTCATCTCACTCTACCATTACACATTAACGTAAGTGCGTATAACATGAACTGTTAGTAAGAAGTGGTGATGATGATAGTAATAAAAATAATTAGTTATAATCAATCCAAACAAACATGTTTTGCAGCTCTTATGAAAATATCATCATGCGAAGCAATGCCAAGCATTAAGGAGTTCTTCTTCCTACTCTCGGAAATAATCTCATCAGGATAACCTGGGCCCACGGTGTCTATAACGATGCATCTTTCCAGCAGGCACTTAAAGGTAAATTATATTAGAATATTAAACTAAAGTCGACTAACAAGTTAGAGCATACACTTTTGTTGTTGAAAGGAAATTATATTTTTACTGCTACACATCTTTCTGCCCATTTAAACTGTTAGTAACTTACACTGGCTCTCTATGGTTACATAAAAGGATTATTAGAGAATGTGTGCGTATTTGCACTACTAGGAAAAAAAACTAATTTGCTCAACTGATTAGACAGAGCCCAGGCCTCTGAGTCAAGAGCTAATTCTCCATTGAGACAGGAATAATCGCTTTCTCTTGTAATCCGTTTACATTTCCTTTTAAGAAACAAAAAGTAATATACCATTTATACTGATAGCGATTTTTCATCATGTAAATTTCCTGGTAAAAGAGTTCATCTTGCTCATCTCTCACATCTTCCAAATTATTTGGAGAAATATAGATGATACAATGCACCGCACACACTTTCATCCTCTTTTATCTTAAAATACTTATTTACTAAAAACCAAAAATTTGTTGAACGAAGGTATATACATTTTTGGAGAAACACTACTCCAAAGATCATAAATAAAATAATATACACTGTTACTTACTTTATGGCAATAGGGGTTAAGAACACGGTTCCATTAAAATTGAGACAAGATAAATATTTTTGTCCATCAAAGAGCATTATAATCAAATTAATATTTAATGACTTGACCTAAAAACTATCTGCTTATAGCAAAGATAAAATTAGTTTTATAATAAAATATATCAAATATTGTTTGTTTATATTTAATAGTACTAAAATTTTACATTAATAAGTTATTTCTTATCACAAACAGTTGCGCCGAAATAATAAAAATTATAAAATCTTTCTTATTTAAAGTAACTTCAAAGTTATTTTCATGAGAAAATTAAGATTACCATATTTTTTATAGTAATAAAGAGTTTCTGGATATAAAATATAATAAAAATTGATTTCTTTGCTATTTTACTTTTAGTAAACTATCCTTAAATTTAGTTTTAGATAACCAATTACAAAAACCCTTCAGAACGGTGGTTGATGGGGGGGGGGGGGGGAAATGTTTTAGCCCACTTAGGAAAATGGTTTCGCCTCTAGCATGAGTTACATTATTGTGGGCTCATGAAACGTCGACATTCGTCAAAATCTTGAGCTTATTTTTTTTATGATCACAATATCTTCACTCCAAGGTGTCGAGAAAAAGTAAAAATATGTGAATGTAGGAAATTCATTTTCAGAGACATGAGATTCTAACATTTCAGTCGTAACACTAACTTGTGTACCCACACGATGACTTTGTGCCATGATTATGGTATAATCGTACCGAAACACGTCGGCATGAATTGAATCGGCTTTATTTTATTCACCGATCACCTGCTAAAAGGACTAATGGGACTAAACAAGAATAAGACTTAGATTCTACTCTTAACTTATTTTAATTACCAAACTTTATTCGCAGTTATAGACTCTTCAGTTAAATTCTCCTGTACCACTTTGAAAGACGCTTTTCCTACGAGATTAATAATATGTAACTACTCAACATCCGTGTTTGGATTAAAAACTTGTGTTATTCTCAATTTTTGTTTTAGATATTTTAATTATTTTAAAATGTATATGTTATGTTTTTACTACGTCAACGTATGTTCTAATAATTGTTGTCGATGATGTTATTATATATAATTTAACATTTCTTGATATATTTATACTTGTTGTAAGCACATCTTAATGTTTTTTAACATTAAATATATCAATTTCAACTTTTCAATATTATTTAACATTTCATTAAATTTTTAGTGTATGATAACCTTTTACTGTATATTGCTAATCTTAAGTTTTTATCTAAGTCCTAACCATATTCATTACTACTCCTTATTTCATTATTAGTTAAAATGTTTTCTAAAAAAAAAAAACATTCTGATTAGTAGCTATAGCATTGTAGTAAAGTGACACCAAAGATGAATCATTTGTTTTCATTCTTTTTTACAATAAATCCATGCAAAACAGCTTTAGACGTAATACAATTTTAACTTTAGTATACCTGTAGCTTTGACTCAGGTATATCGTATTCCAGATGTATTAGGAAACTAGCGGAATTTTTTTTTACAAGTTAGCATAGGAGTTCCTTGTTTAAACGTAGGTCACAAACTTAGTCATTCAAATCTTATTGTTTGATTAAATGTAACTGCCCTCGGGGACATGATTAACTAACACGATAGTTTCATGTTGGGAAGATCAAGGTTCGAATACCAGTTTATTGAACTGGGGGTGGTTTTCAATAAATGGTTTTCTACTCTACCTCTACACAAATGAGGGTTAGCTTACTCCAAAATTTAGCCTTCACAAGTCTGAACCAATTAGCAATATTAGTTCTTAAGCGTATAACCCGAAGTGGTAGTAAGACGCGGTGCTAGGAAAAAAAAGTATCGTTTCATCATTTTCTGGACCACAAATTTTAAAGCACGAAAATACTTGCTAGCAAAAAGACTCGCTACTCATGAATTCGAAAATAAGAGGCTGTACTAAAACCGAGATAATTTTGAAAGATTTCTACTGTCGTGCGAGACGGTGTAGTGTTGTTTCACTTGCGAATGTGTTTTCAATCTGACAACACTGTAAAACCATGACGTGCCGATTGATTAAGGCGTTGGTATGCAGCAACACGCCATTATGCGAGATACGTAACTGAAAGTAAGCACTATTATTGGATTGAGTGTATCATGTAAAACACTTTGTTTGGTTTTATTAGGAAACCCTTTTCGAGTTGTTTGCTTGTAAGTTTGTCTCAAAAATTTCTCAGTTTATATAATATTTTTTTTTCACTACCACTTTATAAAAATTGGTAGTGTGTTTATCTGAAACTCTAAATTTCACGATCCCAGTTCGTTTTTAATTTAAATTATTTTTTTTCAGATTAAAAAATACCTTGCTAACAATTTGAACTCATTGAAACGTTAGTTTATTTTCGCAACAATTTTTATACACATAAATATGCCTAAATATTTTAAATCTGCAACCAATAATTATCTTGCTTAGCCTTATAATTAAATGTTTACAATTTTATGTCATCAAATCCAATAATTTAATTTTTAATTAATCACCAACATACAAAATTTCATAACTAATGTTACTTATTATTTTTAATTTATTACGGTGTTAAATTAATTTTAAGGAAGAATATTATAGTATTCTATATAGGCTAAATTACATTGAATACTTATTTAATTAAATTTAAAATAAATGATATGCTTATTGATAAATTAATTTAAAATGAATTTCTATTTTTTCAGTCTGATATTTTTTTTGAATGGATAAACTAGGCTCTAAACATTTGAACTCAAAATTTTGGGGAATGTCATGCTACCATCTCAATCAAGTTGACAGTTAAATAATTTTGAAAAATTAATAAATATTATTAAAATTAGGCCTTCAACCAAATACATATTTTTATTGGCGGATTAACTAAAGTGTACAAAGCAATCATATTTTTTACCTCTGCAAACCTATTTTGCAAAATGATTGGTTTATTTTAATAAAATCACTCTCAAAAATTTGCAACCGAACAGACTAATGACGTCCATTTGGTTTTATTATGCTATATTCAAAAGATACGCCAGGTGTGAGGTTGGCGAGTAGAATATGCTCCCTTATCAATCGTATGACATCATTTTACGTAGCACAGACGTTTCAAAATTAGGAGTTCGAGAGATTGTGTGCGAGATGAGAGAAACATGCTAGTGACTCGCTCCCCGCACGTTTCAAAATTAGGTGCCCTGGTTGATAGTCCATATCTTTAGACGTGGCTGGATCATTAGATATTAGACTTTGCAACACTTTTATCTGCACAATCCTTTTAACTGCTTCCTTCAAATCATTCTTCAAGGGGAGTTGTTACTGGCAGCTCATAAATGTGTGGAATACCTTATTAGAGGTAATATGTTATAGCATTTGAAACTTTATACTTTTTAGAATTCCTGATGATATTTTTATCATCCAGAAATAACAATCATGAACGTTGTTGTTGGATCATAGGTACAGCAAAAGGCAGACTTTTATTGAATTTCTCATTTAGCACCATCCTCATATTAGTTGTGCCGGTAATACATCTCGTATAAGGAGACCAGTTTTTATCCTTTTCAACAATCTTAGGAATAAAATATAAATAATATGAAAATTTAATAATGCTGCTAATGGTTTACTTCCTAGTAGCTTTCATTTTAAAATTATCAAAACCTAACATAATTTCAAAGTTGATTAAGACATTTCCTTTGCTTTGGAATTAAATCAATACAATGGTGGGCAAAACTCCATGGTGTGAGCGCAAAGCAATTGATACCTACCAGGCGGCCTCAGCGGTTAGCGACGAAAGTGACAACATTTGGCGTTAGAGGGGCTATGTGCTCAGCACCCCCTTCACCCCCTCCCCATACCAGCTGTTAATCTCAGTATTCCAAACTAGAGCTGCCATTCATTTATTCATGTAAATTCTTATTTGTCCCCACAAGTGTAAAGGCCTTTCCAGACTCACAGCTTCACAACACATAAGACAAAAACACTCTCCAAATAAACAAAGAATTATCTCATGCTATAGCTGTTTCTCCATAGCTGAAAGAGATATTGTGTTAGCATACATCCAGGAAAACATTACTCATCAAGACATCATTACCGTATGTGAGGAAGTGCGAGAAAGACTTGGTTTATCTATTTGAACAGTGTGGATCAAGTGAAGGAGTAAATATATGTTGGGTGAGTGAGTGGATTAATAGAAAGAGGTAGGTCATGTAAGTCGTGGTTAAATGTGGTAGACTAATGTATGAAAAAGAGAAACATTAAATTTTTAATAATAAAGAGTATATATTACTCGGTTTATTGATTTTGTTGAAGTGAAGGGAGTACGCAAGAATAGGGAAAAGTGAAGAAATTTATTGAGGATGGATTAAGTACGAGTTTTTTTTAGATATATGTACAGTTTATTGCCTACCGCGTCAAGTAGTTGCGTGATGCGTATGTATATAATATATGCCTATTATATTTTCATACAAAAATACACTCTTATATATATATATATATATTATATTATTGTGATTTGGTGTGATTTTTTTTGTCATATCGAATTTCTACACTCAAAAATCAGCAAAAAACAGCCAAATTGTAATATAGGTAAATAACTGTTTTCTATACTGTAATTCGAGGCTAACTAAAATAGTATACACTCATTCTAGGCATAAAATATTCGTATATACCAGAGGCACAAGTTACAGTCAGAGATAAGATAGAAACTTGAAATTATTACTTTTAATAATGTATTGTAATATTCTCTTTTAAAAAAAATTCGCATGGTAATTGTCTGGTATTTTCAAAAAATTAAAGCTATCATTAATTTTAAATATAATATCAATATCATATATACATAGATTATTTAAGCTTGAAACCTTAACGGATTATAGGTGACGCTGTAAACACAGTGATATACATTGATCACTCTAGTTACTGCGTTACCTACAACCCTTTAGGGTTATAAGTTTAATTACTAGGGAAGAGGTAGTTTGAATTTGTATAAGTATTCCTGCCTTTGCATTAAGGAATAATGCAAAACTTTTCTATTTAGGACAAATCACACTCAGTAACTAGATCTCCCTCTATCAATGGTCAGGTATATTGTGAGTGTGATGCCTTAGGCCTTAACGACAAAACGATATTTATAATAAGTTTGAAATAATGTATTACATATGCTTATAACTGTATACTTTTATCAAAATATTACTAGATTTATGTTCAACTCCCCTTTTAAATGAAACCTGAAACTAAGTTGTTTGCACAATTGTATGTACAATACATGACTAGCGAAGCTCACAAAATTGAAATGATTATTAATAATGAACATAAACCATAAAAAGTATCGTAAGTGACCAATTATAAAATTGACAGCTTGATATGATAATTGATTCCAGTGTCCAAGTATCATAATTTCAAAATTTGCAAATATCCTCTCTTAAATGTTAATATTGATTGTGATAGAATGATCGCCTGTTTAATTTAGTGTATCATTGTGGATTGTTTCAGATAAAAGTATGATGATTGTAGGTGACGTCACATTAAATACTAGAGGATTAAGCTCCAAAACGAAATTTAAGCTTATAATGAAAGATTCTTCTTCTAATAAAAAAGGGATGAGTCTAAATACATTTTTGCAGAAAGCTGCAGATGCCAAATCTGTCGCTGTTAAACTAAACTTTGATAATATAAGTGCATTTTCAAGATCAGTCAAGGTCTTACACGCTATGAATGGAGAAGTAAGTTTACACGCAAGAAAACATGTTTTTACAATTATTATCTAAATAAACATGTTTATCGAAATGTAATTCTGCAGTAGTAGCCTACTGGATATATGGGGTTTAGTTTAGTATGTAATTTTGGTACACTGGGTTTAACTCTTTGCTGCCGTTTTAAACACAAAAATATCTAAGACAATTTTTGTAAAAATTGTTTTAAATGATTTTCATAGATAGGCTAAGTGCCACTCAGATACTGCAAGATTATTCAATCAAAAATAGAGAAGCTATTATTATCATCAAATGTTTCAAGCTTGTAGCCGGGTCAGTTTAGTATAATGTCTTCATCTTTCTGATGTCTTCCATCATTCTTCCTCCTTTAATTACTTACATTCTTCCCCTCCCACTTGAACACTTTCTGATACACTTCCATCTCTTTCTTGGCTTCCCTTGACGTTTTTTCCTACATACTTCATTACCAAAATTTCTTTGGCAGTTTCTCTTTTATCATCTTCATTACATACCCATAACATATGTATTGATATCACCACTATCTCACGTACCCCTACTCATTCCCAGATGACTTCATTCCTAATATTGTTTCTCCATGTGACAGTTAACATGATCATAACAACTTTATGGCCATGGGCTCCAATTTACTACTACCTCTTACGTCCATCTTCTTTTGTATGTGGGTATAAAGTATGGCCTGTACAACATATTCATACAGTTCAAAGGCCTTTTATTTTCCATAGCAGTTATCTTACACATCTATAGATTAACTCTTCTTGCTGCCCTCTCTTCATTACGTCTTTATACTTTCACCTTTCACATAAATCACATTTCCAAGTTATTTTACGTTATGCAGCCTTCTCAGTTATAATATTGGGCCTTATAATTTTCCTTGTCATCACTATTACTTTACAATTTCCCATAAGGACTATATTTCATTCCAAACTTTTTCACTTCCTAATTTTATTCTTGTAGTTGATCCTGTACTTCCGCTTCCTTCTCCACCCTTAGCATCAATCTATCAGAAAACATCATGGCTTTAACATGCTTTCCTCACCGAGGTTTCCTGCCCCTTTGTTCATGACCATTACCATTACATAGAGTAATGGTGAAAGGTGTCTCTCCAGCTCCACTCAATTTTTTATTTGGAAACAATTCTTCCTTAAACTATCCATCATAAAACAACTCCTGTTATCCTCATACATACTTTTCACTATCATTGCAACTTATCTTTCCCCTTTACGCTTTCGCTTTACAAATATTATTTCTATTCACTCTATTATATGCCTACGCCATATTTATAAAAATCATTACCAAGGATTTTCCATAGTCGTACCTTCTTTCATAAGCTGTCATATCGCAAACATTAGTCTAGTGTAGACTTCTGCTTCCTAAATCTTTGCTGTCCCTCTTTACACCCTCCTTTCATTTTATTTAATTATCTCTTTTCCAGTATATTCTCATCTAGCTCTGTACAGAGACATATGAGTGTTATCCTCCTATAATTTGTACAACCATTCCTGTCTTTCTTTAAAATAGGTTTTGTAGCTCCCCATTTTTGGACTTCTAGTAGTTGTTTTCCTTTCAAATCACTCTAAGCACCCTGTATAATCATTGTATACCTATTACACTTGCTGCTATTATCATTTACAATGTCAGTTCGAACACCCTCAATTCTTTTCCTTGTTTCATCCTATTTATTCCGTCCTCCACCTCTTTTCACGTGGGAAGTCTTTTCTTCTCTTCTGCTATTTCTTTTTACCCTTTTGTTTCACTCTCATTCCTTCCCTCTTCTAGGTTGAACATCTTCTCAAATTATATCCTCGGTAGTTCATTTTATTCTTCTCCTGTCTTCAATGTTCTTCCTTCTTCATTTATCTTTTTAACTTATTGTATGTTCTCTTTCCTCCTGTTTATTACTTTGCTAAGTTTAAAAGAATGTCTTTCCATTTTTAATCCAATCTTTCCTGTCTTCTCGTACAACTCAATTAGTTTATTTTCTTCTTCTTCCTATATTCTGGCTCTGTTTCCACATTCTTATTCTTAAAACTTCTTCTAAATGCTTTATTCTTCTCCTCCACTGATTCCTTCACCCAATCCTTCCACTTGAATGTTTCTTTCCTCTTATTACTTGTCCTCCAAATTACCTCCTCTACAGCTCTCACCAAACTGTTTTTAGACCTTTCCAATTCAATTTATACACTTGGCATTACAGAGGGTCTACTCGTATAGAAAGTTATAGAATTAACAGGGAATTTCTTTTTGCACATACTATCAGGGAATTATCAAGGAATTTTGGAGAGACCCAGGAAAGTTTTTTAAACAGCCAACATTTTTAAAAGTCCTAATAAGTTTTTTTACTACCATTGTTGCATACGATTAAAAAGAGTGAAACATAGCAAAATTAGTCAATGTTTTCTCCCCAAAAAATATTTTATTTAAATTGGTTGATCAAAGTTAGAGTTTCAGTCAACCGACATTCTCAGCCAACATGTTTGGTACGCAAGCTTTTCCTCTCTTCTCTATCTCTCTTTATCTCACTCTTCCACATTCAAGCAGGTAGCAACTACTTACTTGAAAATTACATTGGTTTTCCATTTGCCCTTGACCGTTAAGAAGCCTATTATTATCTTTTATTTCAAATTAACTCAAAGTTTCAGTGTCTTTAATGTATAGGCCTATTTAAAACACTGTTATATAACAAATGTCAATAATTTTACCAACTCAGTTCTATATGCGTATTTGAAAGACATTTTTAAGTAAAATTATTTTATATATAGTAAATATATTTTTCACTCCATTAACCACATTATTTCATGACTTATAATTTTTATCAAAATGAAACCTGAATGTACATTTTAATTATAATTCTATAGTGGGTAAAAATATTGGATTTTTTTAAACCAGTGTGAATGTCAAAAATGCCTGGAAAACCTGGTATTATCAGGGAATATTTTCCAAAATTAAGTAGACATCCTGCATTATTATGTATTGTAAATTGAATTGCCAGTAGCTCTCTCGGATTAGCTTATTGATATATTTCACCGATGATTTTATTTTTTGAAACTTTTTAGTGTAAAAGGGGTAATTTTAATGTTTTTAAAAATTGTAATTTCTGATAAATTGGTAAAATTTGATATAATTACATTACGGTGTATATGTTAGTGATATTTTAAATTACGTTTGTCCTGTGAATTTAAATACTTGAGAAATATTTAGAATAAAGTTTGGAATATAAGCGAGGTCAGAAAAGCGCGGAGTTTTATGTGTGCACTTTTTTCATCAAAATTTTTTTTGTCTATATAAATTAGAAATAACTCCATTAAAAACCGTTTAATTTTCTTCATGTAATGATATTAAATAGATCATGAATATCCGTCAAGATTGTCCTGACATTTAATGAAAAGCTTTTTTATTAATTTAAAAATTAATCATATTATGCCGTTATATTCATGTCAGATATTCAACAAATATTGGTATCACTATTTGTAGAAAATTAATCTCTATGTTTGTGCTGAAGCTATGTATTAATTATTTAAATGTTTTGATATAAAAACTGCATAGCCACCTGGATTTCTCGCATTGCATATATCCCCATCTTAATGTATGTGACTAAATCAATAATCTGTCCAACTAGCATACATTATTCAAAAATAAATCCAATTAAACTCCAAAGAGGGTTCAAATTAGCATTATCTAGTTCAGGTTATCATGCTACAGACTCAGTTAAAATATTTCTCAAGTATTTAAATTCACAGGACAAACGTAATTTAAAATATCACTAACATATACACCGTAATGTAATTATATCAAATTTTACCAATTTATCAGAAATTACAATTTTTAAAAACATTAAAAATACCCCTTTTACACTAAAAAGTTTCAAAAAATAAAATCATCGGTGAAATATATCAATAAGCTAATCCGAGAGAGCTACTGGCAATTCAATTTACAATACATAATAATGCAGGATGTCTACTTAATTTTGGAAAATATTCCCTGATAATACCAGGTTTTCCAGGCATTTTTGACATTCACACTGGTTTAAAAAAATCCAATATTTTTACCCACTATAGAATTATAATTAAAATGTACATTCAGGTTTCATTTTGATAAAAATTATAAGTCATGAAATAATGTGGTTAATGGAGTGAAAAATATATTTACTATATATAAAATAATTTTACTTAAAAATGTCTTTCAAATACGCATATAGAACTGAGTTGGTAAAATTATTGACATTTGTTATATAACAGTGTTTTAAATAGGCCTATACATTAAAGACACTGAAACTTTGAGTTAATTTGAAATAAAAGATAATAATAGGCTTCTTAACGGTCAAGGGCAAATGGAAAACCAAAGTAATTTTCAAGTAAGTAGTTGCTACCTGCTTGAATGTGGAAGAGTGAGATAAAGAGAGATAGAGAGAGAGGGAAAAGCTTGCGTACCAAACATGTTGGCTGAGAATGTCGGTTGACTGAAACTCTAACTTTGATCAACCAATTTAAATAAAATATTTTTTGGGGAGAAAACATTGACTAATTTTGCTATGTTTCACTCTTTTTAATCGTATGCAACAGTGGTAGTAAAAAAAACTTATTAGGACTTTTAAAAATGTTGGCTGTTTAAAAAACTTTCCTGGGTCTCTCCAAAATTCCTTGATAATTCCCTGATAGTATGTGCAAAAAGAAATTCCCTGTTAATTCTATAACTTTCTATACGAGTAGACCCTCTGTAATGCCAAGTGTATAAATTGAATTGGAAAGGTCTTAAAACAGTTTGGTGAGAGCTGTAGAGGAGGTAATTTGGAGGACAAGTAATAAGAGGAAAGAAACATTCAAGTGGAAGGATTGGGTGAAGGAATCAGTGGAGGAGAAGAATAAAGCATTTAGAAGAAGTTTTAAGAATAAGAATGTGGAAACAGAGCCAGAATATAGGTAGAAGAAGAAAATAAACTAATTGAGTTGTACGAGAAGACAGGAAAGATTGGATTAAAAATGGAAAGACATTCTTTTAAACTTAGCAAAGTAATAAACAGGAGGAAAGAGAACATACAATAAGTTAAAAAGATAAATGAAGAAGGAAGAACATTGAAGACAGGAGAAGAATAAAATGAACTACCGAGGATATAATTTGAGAAGATGTTCAACCTAGAAGAGGGAAGGAATGAGAGTGAAACAAAAGGGTAAAAAGAAATAGCAGAAGAGAAGAAAAGACTTCCCACGTGAAAAGAGGTGGAGGACGGAATAAATAGGATGAAACAAGGAAAAGAATTGAGGGTGTTCGAACTAACACTGTAAATGATAATAGCAGCAAGTGTAATAGGTATACAATGATTATACAGGGTGCTTAGAGTGATTTGAAAGGAAAACAACTACTAGAAGTCCAAAAATGGGGAGCTACAAAACCTATTTTAAAGAAAGACAGGAATGGTTGTACAAATTATAGGAGGATAACACTCATATGTCTCTGTACAGAGCTAGATGAGAATATACTGGAAAATAGATTATTAAATAAAATGAAAGGAGGGTGTAAAGAGAGGACAGCAAAGATTTAGGAAGCAGAAGTCTACACTAGACTAATGTTTGCGATATGACAGCTTATGAAAGAAGGTACGACTATGGAAAATCCTTGGTAATGATTTTTATAAATATGGCGTAGGCATATAATAGAGTGAATAGAAATAATATTTGTAAAGCGAAAGCGTAAAGGGGAAAGATAAGTTGCAATGATAGTGAAAAATATGTATGAGGATAACAGGAGTTGTTTTATGATGGATAGTTTAAGGAAGAATTGTTTCCAAATAAAAAATTGAGTGGAGCTGGAGAGACACCTTTCACCATTACTCTATGTAATGGTAATGGTCATGAACAAAGGGGCAGGAAACCTCGTGGTGGAAAGCATGTTAAAGCCATGATGTTTTCTGATAGATTGATGCTAAGGGGGAGAAGGAAGCGGAAGTACAGGATCAACTACAAGAATAAAATTAGGAAGTGAAAAAGTTTGGAATGAAATATAGTCCTTATGGGAAATTGTAAAGTAATAGTGATGACAAGGAAAATTATAAGGCCCAATATTATAACTGAGAAGGCTGCATAACGTAAAATAACTTGGAAATGTGATTTATGTGAAAGGTGAAAGTATAGAAGACGTAATGAAGAGAGGGCAGCAAGAAGAGTTAATCTATAGATGTGTAAGATAACTGCTATGGAAAATAAAAGGCCTTTGAACTGTATGAATATGTTGTACAGGCCATACTTTATACCCACATACAAAAGAAGATGGACGAAGAGGTAGTAGTAAATTGGAGCCCATGGCCATAAAGTTGTTATGATCATGTTAACTGTCACATGGAGAAACAATATTAGGAATGAAGTCATCTGGGAATGAGTAGGGGTACGTGAGATAGTGGTGATATCAATACATATGTTATGGGTATGTAATGAAGATGATAAAAGAGAAACTGCCAAAGAAATTTTGGTAATGAAGTATGTAGGAAAAAACGTCAAGGGAAGCCAAGAAAGAGATGGAAGTGTATCAGAAAGTGTTCAAGTGGGAGGGGAAGAATGTAAGTAATTAAAGGAGGAAGAATGATGGAAGACATCAGAAAGATGAAGACATTATTCTAAACTGACCGGCTACAAGCTTGAAACATTTGATGATAATAATAGCTTCTCTATTTTTGATTGAATAATCTTGTAGTATCTGAGTGGCACTGAGCCTATCTATGAAAATCATTTAAAACAATTTTTTACAAAAATTGTCTTAGATATTTTTGTGTTTAAAACGGCAGCAAAGAGTTAAACCCAGTGTACCAAAATTACATACTAAACTAAACCCCATATATCCAGTAGGCTACTACTGCAGAATTACATTTCGATAAACATGTTTATTTAGATAATAATTGTAAAAACATGTTTTCTTGCGTGTAAACTTACTTCTCCATTCATAGCGTGTAAGACCTTGACTGATCTTGAAAATGCACTTATATTATCAAAGTTTAGTTTAACAGCGACAGATTTGGCATCTGCAGCTTTCTGCAAAAATGTATTTAGACTCATCCCTTTTTTATTAGAAGAAGAATCTTTCATTATAAGCTTAAATTTCGTTTTGGAGCTTAATCCTCTAGTATTTAATGTGACGTCACCTACAATCATCATACTTTTATCTGAAACAATCCACAATGATACACTAAATTAAACAGGCGATCATTCTATCACAATCAATATTAACATTTAAGAGAGGATATTTGCAAATTTTGAAATTATGATACTTGGACACTGGAATCAATTATCATATCAAGCTGTCAATTTTATAATTGGTCACTTACGATACTTTTTATGGTTTATGTTCATTATTAATAATCATTTCAATTTTGTGAGCTTCGCTAGTCATGTATTGTACATACAATTGTGCAAACAACTTAGTTTCAGGTTTCATTTAAAAGGGGAGTGAACATAAATCTAGTAATATTTTGATAAAAGTATACAGTTATAAGCATATGTAATACATTATTTCAAACTTATTATAAATATCGTTTTGTCGTTAAGGCCTAAGGCATCACACTCACAATATACCTGACCATTGATAGAGGGAGATCTAGTTACTGAGTGTGATTTGTCCTAAATAGAAAAGTTTTGCATTATTCCTTAATGCAAAGGCAGGAATACTTATACAAATTCAAACTACCTCTTCCCTAGTAATTAAACTTATAACCCTAAAGGGTTGTAGGTAACGCAGTAACTAGAGTGATCAATGTATATCACTGTGTTTACAGCGTCACCTATAATCCGTTAAGGTTTCAAGCTTAAATAATCTATGTATATATATGATATTGATATTATATTTAAAATTAATGATAGCTTTAATTTTTTGAAAATACCAGACAATTACCATGCGAATTTTTTTTAAAAGAGAATATTACAATACATTATTAAAAGTAATAATTTCAAGTTTCTATCTTATCTCTGACTGTAACTTGTGCCTCTGGTATATACGAATATTTTATGCCTAGAATGAGTGTATACTATTTTAGTTAGCCTCGAATTACAGTATAGAAAACAGTTATTTACCTATATTACAATTTGGCTGTTTTTTGCTGATTTTTGAGTGTAGAAATTCGATATGACAAAAAAAATCACACCAAATCACAATAAATATATATATATTATATATATATATATTATATATAGAGTGTATTTTTGTATGAAAATATAATAGGCATATATTATATACATACGCATCACGCAACTACTTGACGCGGTAGGCAATAAACTGTACATATATCTAAAAAAAACTCGTACTTAATCCATCCTCAATAAATTTCTTCACTTTTCCCTATTCTTGCGTACTCCCTTCACTTCAACAAAATCAATAAACCGAGTAATATATACTCTTTATTATTAAAAATTTTAATGTTTCTCTTTTTCACACATTAGTCTACCACATTTAACCACGACTTACATGACCTACCTCTTTCTATTAATCCACTCACTCACCCAACATATATTTACTCCTTCACTTGATCCACACTGTTCAAATAGATAAACCAAGTCTTTCTCGCACTTCCTCACATACGGTAATGATGTCTTGATGAGTAATGTTTTCCTGGATGTATGCTAACACAATATCTCTTTCAGCTATGGAGAAACAGCTATAGCATGAGATAATTCTCTTTGTTTATTTGGAGAGTGTTTTTGTCTTATGTGTTGTGAAGCTGTGAGTCTGGAAAGGCCTTTACACTTGTGGGGACAAATAAGAATTTACATGAATAAATGAATGGCAGCTCCAGTTTGGAATACTGAGATTAACAGCTGGTATGGGGGAGGGGGGTGAAGGGGGGTGCTGATCAAATAGCCCACTCTAACGCCAAATGTTGTCACTTTCGTCGCTAACCGCTGAGGCCGCCTGGTAGGTATCAATTGCTTGTGCGCTCACACCATGGAGTTTTGCCCACTATTGTATTGATTTAATTCCAAAGCAAAGGAAATGTCTTAATCAACTTTGAAATTATTGTTAGGTTTTGATAATTTTAAAATGAAAGCTACTAGGAAGTAAACCATTAGCAGCATTATTAAATTTTCATATTATTTATATTTTATTCCTAAGATTGTTGAAAAGGATAAAAACTGGTCTCCTTATACGAGATGTATTACCGGCACAACTAATATGAGGATGGTACTAAATGAGAAATTCAATAAAAGTCTGCCTTTTGCTGTACCTATGATCCAACAACAACGTTCATGATTGTTATTTCTGGATGATAAAAATATCATCAGGAATTCTAAAAAGTATAAAGTTTCAAATGCTATAACATATTACCTCTAATAAGGTATTCCACACATTTATGAGCTGCCAGTAACAACTCCCCTTGAAGAATGATTTGAAGGAAGCAGTTAAAAGGATTGTGCAGATAAATGTGTTGCAAAGTCTAATATCTAATGATCCAGCCACGTCTAAAGATATGGACTATCAACCAGGGCACCTAATTTTGAAACGTGCGGGGAGCGAGTCACTAGCATGTTTCTCTCATCTCGCACACAATCTCTCGAACTCCTAATTTTGAAACGTCTGTGCTGCGTAAAATGATGCCATACGATCGAATAGGGAGCATATTCTACTCGCCAACCTCACACCTGGCGTATCTTTTGAATATAGCATAATAAAACCAAATGGACGTCATTAGTCTGTTCGGTTGCAAATTTTTGAGAGTGATTTTATTAAAATAAACCAATCATTTTGCAAAATAGGTTTGCAGAAGTAAAAAATATGATTGCTTTGTACACTTTAGTTAATCGCCAATAAAAATATGTATTTGGTTGAAGGCCTAATTTTAATAATATTTATTAATTTTTCAAAATTATTTAACTGTCAACTTGATTGAGATGGTAGCATGACATTCCCCAAAATTTTGAGTTCAAATGTTTAGAGCCTAGTTTATCCATTCAAAAAAAATATCAGACTGAAAAAATAGAAATTCATTTTAAATTAATTTATCAATAAGCATATCATTTATTTTAAATTTAATTAAATAAGTATTCAATGTAATTTAGCCTATATAGAATACTATAATATTCTTCCTTAAAATTAATTTAACACCGTAATAAATTAAAAATAATAAGTAACATTAGTTATGAAATTTTGTATGTTGGTGATTAATTAAAAATTAAATTATTGGATTTGATGACATAAAATTGTAAACATTTAATTATAAGGCTAAGCAAGATAATTATTGGTTGCAGATTTAAAATATTTAGGCATATTTATGTGTATAAAAATTGTTGCGAAAATAAACTAACATTTCAATGAGTTCAAATTGTTAGCAAGGTATTTTTTAATCTGAAAAAAAAAAAAAATTAAATTAGAAACGAACTGGGATCGTGAAATTTAGAGTTTCAGATAAACACACTACCAATTTTTATAAAGTGGTAGTGAAAAAAAAATATTATATAAACTGAGATATTTTTGAGACAAACTTACAAGCAAACAACTCGAAAAGGGTTTCCTAATAAAACCAAACAAAGTGTTTTACATGATACACTCAATCCAATAATAGTGCTTACTTTCAGTTACGTATCTCGCATAATGGCGTGTTGCTGCATACCAACGCCTTAATCAATCGGCACGTCATGGTTTTACAGTGTTGTCAGATTGAAAACACATTCGCAAGTGAAACAACACTACACCGTCTCGCACGACAGTAGAAATCTTTCAAAATTATCTCGGTTTTAGTACAGCCTCTTATTTTCGAATTCATGAGTAGCGAGTCTTTTTGCTAGCAAGTATTTTCGTGCTTTAAAATTTGTGGTCCAGAAAATGATGAAACGATACTTTTTTTTCCTAGCACCGCGTCTTACTACCACTTCGGGTTATACGCTTAAGAACTAATATTGCTAATTGGTTCAGACTTGTGAAGGCTAAATTTTGGAGTAAGCTAACCCTCATTTGTGTAGAGGTAGAGTAGAAAACCATTTATTGAAAACCACCCCCAGTTCAATAAACTGGTATTCGAACCTTGATCTTCCCAACATGAAACTATCGTGTTAGTTAATCATGTCCCGAGGGCAGTTACATTTAATCAAACAATAAGATTTGAATGACTAAGTTTGTGACTAAGTTTAAACAAGGAACTCCTATGCTAACTTGTAAAAAAAAATTCCGCTAGTTTCCTAATACATCTGGAATACGATATACCTGAGTCAAAGCTACAGGTATACTAAAGTTAAAATTGTATTACGTCTAAAGCTGTTTTGCATGGATTTATTGTAAAAAAGAATGAAAAAAATGATTCATCTTTGGTGTCACTTTACTACAATGCTATAGCTACTAATCAGAATGTGTTTTTTTTTAGAAAACATTTTAACTAATAATGAAATAAGGAGTAGTAATGAATATGGTTAGGACTTAGATAAAAACTTAAGATTAGCAATATACAGTAAAAGGTTATCATACACTAAAAATTTAATGAAATGTTAAATAATATTGAAAAGTTGAAATTGATATATTTAATGTTAAAAAACATTAAGATGTGCTTACAACAAGTATAAATATATCAAGAAATGTTAAATTATATATAATAACATCATCGACAACAATTATTAGAACATACGTTGACGTAGTAAAAACATAACATATACATTTAAAAATAATTAAAATATCTAAAACAAAAATTGAGAATAACACAAGTTTTTAATCCAAACACGGATGTTGAGTAGTTACATATTATTAATCTCGTAGGAAAAGCGTCTTTCAAAGTGGTACAGGAGAATTTAACTGAAGAGTCTATAACTGCGAAAAAAGTTTGGTAATTAAAATAAGTTAGAGTAGAATCTAAGTCTTATTCTTGTTTAGTCCCATTAGTCCTTTTAGCAGGTGATCGGTGAATAAAATAAAGCCGATTCAATTCATGCCGACGTGTTTCGGTACGATTATACCATAATCATGGCACAAAGTCATCGTGTGGGTACACAAGTTAGTGTTACGACTGAAATGTTAGAATCTCATGTCTCTGAAAATGAATTTCCTACATTCACATATTTTTACTTTTTCTCGACACCTTGGAGTGAAGATATTGTGATCATAAAAAAAATAAGCTCAAGATTTTGACGAATGTCGACGTTTCATGAGCCCACAATAATGTAACTCATGCTAGAGGCGAAACCATTTTCCTAAGTGGGCTAAAACATTTCCCCCCCCCCCCCCATCAACCACCGTTCTGAAGGGTTTTTGTAATTGGTTATCTAAACTAAATTTAAGGATAGTTTACTAAAAGTAAAATAGCAAAGAAATCAATTTTTATTATATTTTATATCCAGAAACTCTTTATTAATATAAAAAATATGGTAATCTTCATTTTCTCATGAAAATAACTTGAAGTTACTTTAAATAAGAAAGATTTTATAATTTTTATTATTTCTGCGCAACTGTTTGTGATAAGAAATAACTTATTAATGTAAAATTTTAGTACTATTAAATATAAACAAACAATATTTGATATATTTTATTATAAAACTAATTTTATCTTTGCTATAAGCAGATAGTTTTTAGGTCAAGTCATTAAATATTAATTTGATTATAATGCTCTTTGATGGACAAAAATATTTATCTTGTCTCAATTTTAATGGAACCGTGTTCTTAACCCCTATTGCCATAAAGTAAGTAACAGTGTATATTATTTTATTTATGATCTTTGGAGTAGTGTTTCTCCAAAAATGTATATACCTTCGTTCAACAAATCTTTTGGGTTTTTAGTAAATAAGTATTTTAAGATAAAAGAGGATGAAAGTGTGTGCGGTGCATTGTATCATCTATATTTCTCCAAATAATTTGGAAGATGTGAGAGATGAGCAAGATGAACTCTTTTACCAGGAAATTTACATGATGAAAAATCGCTATCAGTATAAATGGTATATTACTTTTTGTTTCTTAAAAGGAAATGTAAACGGATTACAAGAGAAATGATTATTCCTGTCTCAATGGAGACTCTCTTGACTCAGAGGCCTGGGCTCTGTCTAATCAGTTGAGCAAATTAGTTTTTTTTCCTAGTAGTGCAAATACGCACACATTCTCTAATAATCCTTTTATGTAACCATAGAGGAGCCAGTGTAAGTTACTAACAGTTTAAATGGGCAGAAAGATGTGTAGCAGTAAAAATATAATTTCCTTTCAACAACAAAAGTGTATGCTCTAACTTGTTAGTCGACTTTAGTTTAATATTCTAATATAATTTACCTTTAAGTGCCTGCTGGAAAGATGCATCGTTATAGACACCGTGGGCCCAGGTTATCCTGATGAGATTATTTCCGAGAGTAGGGAAGAAGAACTCCTTAATGCTAGGCATTGCTTCGCATGATGATATTTTCATAAGAGCTGCAAAACATGTTTGTTTGGATTGATTATATCTAATTATTTTTATTACTATCATCATCACCACTTCTTACTAACAGTTCATGTTATACGCACTTACGTTAATGTGTAATGGTAGAGTGAGATGAAATGGAGGACCTACAGTTTAATGTGGGATCCGAACCACGTTGCAGACCTGGGTTTCCACACATTCACAAGTTGTGATTAAAACACGTCTTGTCAGAGGTGAAGGAAGGGTTTGGCAATCAGATAAATCTGCACCAGGACACCAGGGATTGAACCCCAGACCCTCAACACAAAAGTCTGACACAGTACCCCTAGACCGCCAGCTCCCCATATGTCTAGTTTATTAATACATTACCAATGTTTAATTAGATAAAAATAGCTCATGGACAAATTATTGAGAATAAATCAATTCAAGATAAATATTAAAAGTAATTTCAAAGTATATTACAAAATTCTACAAACTTAATCTAAACATTGTACCATAATTTATTTTCTCCTGAAAGATTTCAAGCTTCAAGCTCTGATCTAAAAAGGTAAACGTATTAGTTAAGGCCATGATGTAATTACTCAAGGTACACTTGGTTCTAATTATTTGTAGCTTATAAAATACTACCATATACTTCAAATTACCAAGATTAGATTTTTAATTTCAGTGTAAGCGGGTGTTCATAAATTAATATGATGGTATTAAAAATATGACCAACTCCAAAATAGTATTGCACATAGAAATAATTCATAATTATAAAGAGCCAACTTGTAAAAGTAATTATTTTATATTTATGAATTTCTGAGTGTGAATATTGCTAGATTTTTGAACGTGTTTACTATTTAGTATTGAGAGAAACTCACCATGAAGCGTCGTGTTTTATGTGTGGCCTTGACCCGAGTTTTAATGTTTTGTTTATAAATGTATAACTTGGAGCTGCTGAACTATGTTCATTAGTGTGACTTTTAGCAGAGTAATGATTTCGATCCTGACTTGAAAATAAATTCTACACGTGCAGTGATAAGGCTCAGATGATGAATTTCAAGTGCAGCTGTCAGTGGTAGGCTTCCTCACATCCCTCTTTCCTTGTTATCCATAATTGCATTAATATAAGTGAACAATTAACTTAATTACTTTGGTTAATTTATTTAAATATTAGTTCTTAACATTTAAATAAACCAAAGTAGGTAAACGTCAATTAACTTTTGAATCCAAATGATAGGGTGATAGAGTAGTTAATCTGCTCGAGATTAAAAATTTTGGTCCATGAAAATATCTCAACACAGACTCTGTCCATAGTCCGTAAGAAATCTTTGCTATAGTATCGTATTGCTCTGGACACAGATTCCTTATCCGTAACTGTGTATCAGTTGGTCAATATTAACTTTCTAAGGAGAAAGGACTAGGTTATACTGAGTACACAACTTAGGCTGTATTTGAATAGTCTACATCACGCGCCGTCGACCCTTGATGTTTACTTGAAAGTTGCATTAGCAAACACGTGATCAATTACAGATCTGTTTTAATAGTTACGAAGTGTGCTTATGCACCCCTCACACGCCCTAGGGTTCAAGGGCGACACTAAGTTACCCTTGACAGGCCGTAGTTGCGATGTTAGATCGGCAACTGTTTAATTTTTCGTCTGCTAGGGAGAGAACTGAAGAGTAATGTGATATTTGATAATGTATGTTTAATATACTTGTTGTATTTGTAGTGTTGTAGAATTTTATTGTGTTGTATAATTTGGCTAATTTGTCATGTGCTGTGAAAGTAAGTCACCACAAATCTGTAAGTGGCCTACGCCAATTCAGGCTGATAGTTGGCGTTTAAAATAGTTTATATGATAATTGGTATGAAGCAGCACTGTGAACTCAAGGGTGTAAAAAGTATATTTTGCCATTTGAATAGTCTGTTGCAGTCTTTGATTTCAAATGCTTGTTAAGTGTACAGTCATCAAGTCTGCATCAAGTCAAGTGTACTTGACTATTCGGAGACAGCCTGAGTAAATATGTGTGCCCACATTTAAATAAATGCACTGATGGCAGTGAAAGAATACTAGTACATTGGGTATTATTCTTATCAGACACAAAAAAGGGACTAAGAAAAAACCAAAATTTATAAAATATTTGCACAAATCACCTATTTCACTGTGAATCGTTCTGCTATAATTTAGGCCTAAGAATTTCCTGATAATATTGAATTCCGGAGGAAGTGTAAATGTCCAACCACATGATCAATAACCCCTTCCTCAATTAACCACAAAAAGGTCTTATCCCCTGAAAAACCTTTTAACTTTGCCCACTCTAAACCATATTAAGTTAGTGCATATGTTCCAGTTGACGGATCAACAAATTATTTCTTGTTATTCACTGTATTATGCTCGTATGGCGGCGACATATACTTCCAACTTTGTAAACCAAAAAATACTTTTAAACAGTCAGTCCAAACTAAAAAAATTCCAAATAGCCCACTCAAATAATAGATTTTCGGAACTGTCAACTTAAAATAAATAATTATAAAAATCAATGTTAAATTATTGATATATTCATATGTTAAAGGAACTAACCAAATCCAACCTAACTTTATAACTTCTTGAAAATTTGAATTAAATAGATAGGTCTTATAATTAGTTCCATGCTAAGTTGTCATGCCCGTATGTAGTGGAAGCATAAGTAGCTAACCAAGATCCCATGAATATGTCAAAGAGTCCTTTTAATCATCTTTGGAAATAATTATTTAATTCATAATTAGAATATTCTAATGGCTGCCAACTTTTAGAGATGGATAAAAGCATAATTTGTGACGCCGCTCAATTCTTTTTTTTTTAATTTGACTATCTCAAAATACTGTTTAGGCATTCTCTATAAAAAATGTGTTATAAATATTTATTGTAAAAGTTTTATTTAACCTAGTTTATTTTATTTACAGTACAAAGATTGGAGGATAACATTAGAATGGACCTGAAAGAAATAGGGTGTAGTGAGGGGGACTGGATAGAACTAGCTTAGTATAGGGATAGGTGGCGGTCTTATGTGAGTGCGGCAATGAACTTTAGAGTTCCCAATGCCATAAAATAAGTAAGTTTAATTTATTTATCAGCTGACTTCTTGGCGCATGCACCTTGTCTGTGTATTCTCTCCTTTCAAATATTTTTATTGGCCGAGTATTTTGACTATCTAATTGGTTGGCACGATCTCATATTATGGCTATAGACTTTTTGGCAGCGAATAGAATTTCTTAAGCACTGCGTAATATGGACCTATGAAAACAGTGTGTGTTGGGGCTTTTAGCCTTCTCATGAGGTTTGAATCTTTACATAATTTGATAACATAAAGCAATTATCATAACAATACAATTCATGTGCACCTAATTCTTTCAAATTCGTCACATTATGTTAGATCATATTTCATGTGATTTCAACAAGGCTTATAAACCAAAAAATAAAATTTGAGAGTTAGATAAAAAATAATGAAAGTTAACGTAGTCCTATATTAAATCGGTACATAATTGTGATAGGCTAAAAAGCTAGGGTCCATTTTGTTGTGCTATTAGTAAGTCAGTTATTCCTATCGATGATGTCATGAAAATAATAGGCCAATATAGTTGGTAGGCCTATATAATTTATTATAATGGTATTTTATTAATTTATCTTGGTTTAAGCTTTCAAGTGCACCTACTAATAAATTACATTTTTAAATATTAGTCATTAAATAAATTAACTACTGTAGTAGGGGATAGAAGTTTTATTTAAAAAAAATTGCTAATGGTATATATAGCCCTATAATCCAAGGACGCTTTAGCATACACATTTACATTACAACTGAACTGATCGAAGCCGAAACAACCAGGTTTAAAAGAAAACCATGTCTTATATCTACGCTAAATAAACTATTATTGAAAATAATTATTTGTATTAAAAATAGCTTCCAAACCATCAATAATTACTGATATAATTTGTATGGTTCCTATCTATGCAAACTCAACTGAACCTTTCTTGTGTTAGTACATTTAAAATAAGATTTACCAAATGAACAAATTCAGTTACATTGGAGACGCTGACGTAATCACAATGAGTCAATGTAATAGTCCTAATGCAAATTAGGCGAGCCAACACAAAGTTAGTCAATATTTTAAACATGTCAAAATAGTGAGTTTTGTTTTAACTGTAGTTCATATATGTCAAATAATAATTATTCTAAATTATCGAACTTGATTATATAATTATTGTTCGGATAGACATCTGCTTGAGTGTGTAGTAATAACAATAAAATGTAGAAATATAGTATATTAGAATCACAAAGAAAAAGTTATTTATATTAGCAATACTCACTGTCCTCTCAACCACATAAGTTCACAGGAAAGTTGCACATCATCGTAAATATTTATATTCTGAAATTAGTTTGGGCTATTTGTTGGGAAGATTTGATTAATTTAGGTGTAATTTTTAAAGTTTTTAAAATTACTTAATCTTGGTGTCATCTGATTTACGTATTATTGTGCACGTGTATTAAAGTGAATAAAATATCTTAAAATTGCACTATAAAAAACAAAGAGCCTAAAATGGGATGAATATTTAGCGTCCTGTCACTGCGACTTTTAAAAAAATATTTGCTGTCAAAATTCTGCTAGCTGTCGGTTGAACCCATATTATTGTAGATAGCATCTAGATTGCTTTTTATATGGTATAGAGGGGTCTATATAGACATTTTATTTGATTAATAAAACCTCTGCTATTATGTTTAGTCCAGTAGATTACTGCATGACAGTAATGTTTCATTTAAATATAATACTTATTTTTCCTAATTGTTTAATTATATTTCAACATTCTATTCCAGTTCAATCAGAAGCAAAGGAAAACTTGGATACTATTAGGTCAGATTCCATAGCTCAGTCGGTAGCGTATCTGCCTAACAAGCTGAGGGTCTTGGGTTCGATTACCAGGATGACCGATAAATTTATCATTGGTGAAGTGAAGTTACACACTTTCATAGTGAATAAATTAACGGCCGTGGTCTGAGTGGTGTGACTTTTATAGATTTTAGATTGTTTAGAAGTCGTATGAGGATATAATTAATTTGTTCAGAAAGACATCATAATCAACTTTTTCCAGCCTCCTCTATCTCCCCACCATTCTATATAGATGGGATAGTAATGCACAATACAAGGAACCTACCAAGTGGGCCCGCTTAGCCTCTCTATTCAATCCTGTCCTCACCGCCAAGTTGTGTACCCTGGGACCTGAGCAGCCTGGTGGAGGTTGGGTAGAACCCTATCGGAAGCCAGGTCAGGTGCAGACGAGTGACAGGAGTCTGGTCAGGGCTAAAACCAACAATCCTGAAACGGGGCCTGGCCAGTTGGCTCCCAGCTTAGTGGGCTGAGAGTGTGAGGGTTGGGGACGAAGAGCTGAGTCATTGTCAACACTTGTACCCTCAGTGTGGCTAACACCACAATAAGGTTTCCCCGGGAACCTGCAGGCCACTACCCAGCTACCCAGGTGTAGGCCACGACAGGCCTAGGAAAGCCAGTGGCAGAAGAAGGAAAACACCACAGTTTCAGAATGTGCACATTAAATGCCCTGAATAAAATAGAAAAAATAAATAAAACCATTAAAAAGAAATGACTGATCATGTAGTTCTCTTGAAGATTGTCACAGTGTAATTGTTTTATTATTATCCACACTAATTTCCTTTTCACTTTACTCCTAGCAATATTATGTCATAAGCTGTCTAGAATAACTGTAAATATACAAGTTAGCAAATCAGTCGCGATCAAAATGTATTTAATTTCAATGACATTTGACATCAAGAGTGGGCTACTGACATACTTAGTAGGCTATAGTGTCTTACTGGTTCTATTTAAAACAAGGAAGAAAAACAAATAAATGTATTAACAAGGTCTGATAGTTTTGTTACAACACATAATAACTACCCTAATTAAGTTAAAAGTAATAAAAAAGAAACACATAATTTGTTATGTTTCTCACATTATCTGAATGTACTAGATTGGGAAGAGCTGACATGTGCTTCAGGTTTAAATCTCTTCCAGATGAACTGAAGGCAGAAGATGAAAAGAGCTTTGACTGTGCTTTCCCATCTTCATCATCTAAATTAGGGCAGTTAAATAAATGGCCCGACAGGTTGTGCGGATTATGTTTTTATGATTTGACATGATTTAATTTTGTTAGTATTATTCTACCTTTTATATTTAATGCCTCTAGTAGATTAGATTATATTAAAATATTGAAACAGAGTTTTGGAATTGCACGATTTAATTATTTGTTTGACTTATCTCAATTTTAGTACTTTTGTAGATCTAATTTAATCCAATTGTATTTTCTTTAAATCCAACATTCAATAGCTAAATCATGAAGAGAAGAAACCAGCCTTTGTATCTTATTAGGCATAGCAATACAATATTATTGGGTCTCTTCAAAATAGTTTATAACGTAATTACGGTTGTACGTAACACACTGTGTGGGAGGCACTGCCGTAACCAAAGATTTATTTCGGGTGGTGGGATCTGTATGGTAGGAGCCTGAAAGTGAACAATATTAATAAAGAATTTAACTTTCATATTATAAACGCACTGAAAAGTTAATTATTTGGGGGGGGGGGGGGGGGTTGAACGCTGATCCCTCCTCTCCTTTGGATGACCTTGGTGAATGGGGTAATTAACAAAGTCTACACGAAGCGCCAGTCTCCAAAAAATATACATCACAGGAGGCCGGACACGCTGCGGGGTCAGGAACTGAGATCCCAAATAACAGCTTATTTTTATTTATTACTATTGAGATCTAGGTATTAATTTTAAAAACAAAGATAGTATCATGTCTGGCAGTCTCTGAATCCTGAATGAACGTTTGAATCCCAAATAGATGCTCAGAGAGTTTAACTTTTTACTTATTTTAGTTTTAAATAGTTTAAATAATTAGTCACTCTTTCCCCATTCTGAGTGACTATATATATTATATATATATATATAGTGACTATTTATATATATATAGTGAGCCATGGTTCACTCTCCTCCACGAAAGCTGTGCCGCGCCCAAGAAAAGAAGACGAATGTATTGCGCGAACTGGGTGCGTTCCGTCGGCAGTGTTCAGAAATTCAAATAACTATTATTTGGCTAGCGGTTCAAAGCTCGTGGAGTGTTTGAGAATGTCCTAGAAACATGCTACCGCTTACCCTTCTCCCCTTCCTTTGGTTTTTGTGCGTTGAGAACACATAACTTAGTCATTGGATATTAAATATCAGAGTTTGTAATGCAGACACACTTTTCATTATGATAACAAGTAGAGCAATCTGGTCGTAGGATAGTTAACGTCTGATTATACAAAATACCTTTTGGCTATAATGTTCTATATTTTCTAAATTATCGTTCTGGTTTCGTAACATTTGATTTAATTAATTATTAACTCTACATGGTTTCAGTAAATTTGCTCTTCAAGCTATGGATATGTTTGATATCTTTGGATGATTTGACCAAACTGTATGTCTGTCCTTATATTGTGATCATTTTAAGGACTTTTGTTCCTGTAATATTTAACCTAAAATCTATTTTATCTGCCTTGCGCCAGGATTTATATGTTTAATTACCGCCATCTTGGGTCAATCTTAAATCTGGTATTGTCGTACATTAGTTCTTTATATTTTTAACTATTTGAAAGATTATAATCACTTGTTATTTATTTGAAGATAGTTTATTATTGTTGTATATATTGGAAGTTTATGTATGTAAGTTAAATGTGGGAGCTTGAGTCGGCAAGTTTATACTCGTATATAGACTGTGATATTTATTATTTGTACAGCCATTTGATGCATAAGACCTAAAATTATAAACCGTGTTGTTTATTCAAATTAGGTCCGATTAAGTTTGGGGAGATATATGCTAATTAAGACCTCATTGTTATTGTTCTGACTATTTGGAAATCGCCGGTAATGGCAATTTGATATCTATCTCATATTTACCTAATTTATTATTATTATTACCTGGATCTTTGTTTTGACTATAAATAATTATTATTGACGGGTCTAATAAGAATTTTAATTAAAGTCAATTTAATTGTAGATGGTATCATATTATGTTTAGAATCGTCATTCAAGTGCGTGAGAAGGCGTCCCATATATTTCAGTTGTTTGATACCTGCCGCTTGGGCATTGGCAACATCCTATGGTTCCTAAAACCTGTTTATTAATTCTATAATTGTTGCTTTCAAATTGTTGTTTACAATTTCAGCACCTAACGCTTAATATATCTCACTATCTCATAGAGTTGTATTTGTTTATTAGCTGAATAAAAATAAAACTTTCTTGTATCGATCCGCGAATTGTTATTCATGAGTAGTTATAGGGGGGAAGTTACACTGTTTTATTTGATTTGTTTGTTCTTACATTTAAACAATAATATGAGAAAATTCTGCAAAAGAGAATAAGAAATAAAATTAAAGTAAGGTGGAGAGAGGAACACCATGGATTTAGGTAACAGAAGTGAACAATAGACCTAATCTTTGTCATACGACAGCTGATGGAAAGAAGGTATGAATATGGAAACGACGAGGTAATGGTGTATATGGATGTGTAAAAGGCATAAGATAGCATGGATATTAATTATGTGTGAAAAGCGATTGAGGAAGGATTAGTGGAAATAGGAGTGGTAATGAGATTGAAAAGTATTTATGAACATAAAATGCGTTTTGTTAATATGCAGAGTGGAAGGACGGAGGGGTTCCAAATATGAAAGTGTGTGAAGCAGGGAAGTGCCCTTTCATCATAACTATTTGTAATGGTAATGTGAATGGTCATGAAAAATTGGGAAGGAAAAAATGAAAGCCATAATATTTGTTGTTTACTTGATGGTATGGGGGAGAATAAAGAGGAATAACAGGAACAACCTTAAAAAAAATGAGGAAGTAAAATATTGTGGGATTAAATTCAGCATGACAAATTGTGAAGTAATGGTAACGCCAAGGAATAGTGTAAGGCCTAATAAAGCTAAAATTATGGATGGAGTAAAGTTGAAAAATACAGAACGTAAAATAACTTGGAGGCGTGATTGAGGAGAAAGATTGAACTAGAAAGGATTTAATGATAAGAGGTCAGTAGGGAGAGTTGTTTAATTGTCACGTAAGCGACCCGCTATGGAGAAGAAAATTGTCCTTTAAGGAGAAACAAATTTAGGAATGAAGTTATCAGGAGAAGAGTAGGGATACAAGGAGTGCATGAAACAGTAGAGTAACAAAATCCGAGGTGGTATGGGCGTGTAATGAGGATGGAAAAGGAGGGAATTCCGAAGAAAATGATGGGAATGAAGGCTGGGGGATGGGAAGGAAAGACCGTATGGATTGCCAAGAAAGATATTGTAACAGCAGATAGCAAAAGCGTTATATTGAGAGAAGAATATTGTAAGAAATTAAAGGAGGAAGAGTGATGGAAGGGCATAAGAAGATGGAGGTATTTTAGTATGCTGACCCAGCCACTTGGAAATAGTTGATGATATGGTTCTCTCTTGGCCGATTTATCTTTAAGGCCGAAACCAATAATCAAGTTAATCATTGCGCGTATGGAAATATTTTTCAATTTAAAATTTAAGTACAGAGGGAAAATACAAATCTACAATAATTGAAGGCTCTTAATTCTGATTTGGGTTAACTTAAGAATATTTTGATGAACCACATATTTTATTAGGTATTAAAAGATCAGATTGAACCTAAATTTAAGAATACTTCACACCAAGAGCCGGTAGTAGAATTTTAATACTATTGGCTGAAAGCAGTAAATTGCAGCATTATCTAACTCTTGGCTATGCCCATAATTGAACCAGCAATAAAATAATTTTCTGCGAAGTATCCCAAGATGCAGTTCCATACTTTTAGTGACAATTTAACTGAACTGCCGAGTATGGATTACTTTGGTTTTTTGGTTCATGACAAAACAAGTTTAACGCCAGTTGAAAATTTACAATATTTAAATTAAATTCTGTTTTGAAAACCACTCAACACGATAAGGTAACTTACTCTTTGATGAAAACTACCAGCTAACATGGGACACGTACATATACTGGTATTAGAATATGAGTCGGGTTGCTACCAATCATCTTTACATAATAATTCTATTTCCCTCGTTGAGTTCTAACTCCCTCAGGATTTAAGAGGGTTGGCGAACACCTTTAAAGAAAATACGGGTGTTTTAAAATATTTGAATATTCGGTTTTGTGATTGAAGTTTAATGCTGTTGAATTTAACTCTCAACATACTGGATATAAGTATGCGCCAACGATTTAAACTAATCATAGCATTAAAGTACTAAGCTTTGATGAGTCGATGGAATTACTTGAATCTCAGTACAGGGCCATTTAATGGCAAATTACGTCACAATATGATGTGTGAACATGGAAATAGGCCTCCACTGGATCATAAAAACCAGGGGTGAGATTGTATTATTGTGTATGATATAAAAGTTCTAAAATAAATTCTAAAATAAAATATTATCCATAAACAATTATAAAACGTATATGCATTTCCTAGATAATTATCTTATTTCTAAGAATAATTGAACAAATCTTAGTTTCCCAATGCTAAGCACACATTTACTGACCAAGTCATGTCAACCATTTGACCAGCAGTCCCGAGTGACGTTACTTCTGTAATGGATACGTTCGGAAAGGCGTCTCGTTCATTCCAGACGGAAAATGAAAAGTAAAATACGTTCACAACCTTAATTTACTTGGATGACAGCTCAAAAAGTTACTAGAAATATTCCATAATTTATCTCTACCACAAACAGCTGACATAATTTCACTTTGAGTAACTGTAATGAAAACATTTGGTAATGTATGTACGTGATAGCTAACCACAGTAATTTAGGCTAATATTATGTACATATTTATTTGAGGTTTGCCCCAAAGCATATATAATGTTTTATTCCACTTAAAAAATTAATATTCACAGAACCTTCACAAAAGGTTTTATCAACATAGTTTCAAAATGGTGACCAACGAATATAAACCATGCAATGACGAAAAATTATATTTACAATGATGCACCCAAGCAGTGTCTACAAAAATTTTACCAGTTAAATAATTAAAATCCGATAAAATAATCACAAAATAATTTATTATTTTAAATAATGAGTATTGTCTTTATCCAAGTAAATATTATGCCTGTATTAATATGTATTAATGTGTGCACTATATAACAGTTAATAGATAACATAAAAACGAAGAATAAGTACTATTATGTTTAAAATATTGTTTCGGATTGAATAATTAGATATTACTAAATTGATGAAATATTGAGAGAAAACTTAAGCTTGCAGTACTTAAATATAAACTATCACTTGTTATTTAAAAACCTAACATTTATAACAAAACAGTTATTTTATACGTGTGTCCGTAAACCAAAGCATAAACATATCATTTTTAATCTGTCATCCAAGTAAAAACCAATTATGAACAGAAACTAGATGGATATCTTGACTTATACCATATGCCATAATATTCTAGGCTCGATTTCCTAGAGTGACACAGAGACTTCGATACTTTTCCCCTCGTGACGACCAACCTTCCCCCCCTCACCCCCCTTCGTTTTCATTTCTACATATCCGGGATATGGGCACTATATATAGACCACAGAGTGACTTTAAAGTCATTCTCTGCGACAAATGGATTTAAGCCTTTACTCTAGTAGAGGTCATAAGATAAATATGTAAGTAAATATTTTGATAAATATAGTTTTTGCATAATGTTAAAAAAATATCTTAAAATTTTCTCATAAGGAAAATATCTTTGCTTTGTATATTATTTTATTATTTACGTTAGTGAACATTTGAATATATCCTGTTGAGGAAAAAATCCTTAGGGAGTTATAAAGTCATAATATTATATTAAATATATTATAATTAATTTTATTAATACTTTCCATCAGGAAGATATCTTGTGTTGGAGTTATGTTAGTACAATTTTTGATAATTATTTTTGAGTAAACTAATAGTAAAGTTGTATGTAATATGCTATGAATAATTTTTCTAACATCAATAAAACTGTCCCATCTGGAAAATATTTTTTTAGATTGTTATAATTCCTTTAAATTATGTTAGTTAACATCATTTTATTATGCATTGAATATGCTTTCTATTAGTTTTTGTACTAAAGTATTTTACATAAGGATAATATCTAAAAATTGTTTAGGTCATATCAGAGATCATATTAGATTAAATGTAATAAAGTCATTCAGTGTGATAAATGAATAATACTCCCTTCGGAACTAAGAACAATTAGCCATTGTTGTTCGGGTGATATATTTAGGTGTATTCTGTGTTTCCACATTTGGAATAAGCTTAACAGTAGAAGATTGGCAAGTTAGATTGGTCAAAAAATTTATACTTTGCCATGGCTAGTTATGCTAGATATGCGTATAAGGTATGTTTCATTTGTTTGTAATTCTATGAAAGCTTAGATATATTGAACTTTGTAGCTTTTTCTATTGCGACTACCTTTGCTTTAATATAGGATAGTGAATTTATTATAATCTGCAACTATTATTATAATCTAACTTTATTAAAATCTGTCTTTGTCACAATCTGTCTGTGTTAATTAAAGTAGTTTACTTCTTGTTAAATTCATTAATTTATAGAATTTTTTTTTGTTGTTCTTGGTTCTCTTCCGGGTTACAACATATCTGTTTATTTATTGATTTTATTATTTCTAATAAAATACAAATGGTTTTAAAACATCGTTTACTTACGTACTTTCCTTTTGCCTATCTCCACGAAGACCCTTTCATGCTCTTTCACCTTTCAATAAGTTGGAAGCATGATTACGCGAAACACTCGCAGTAGACTAGACTACCCATGATGGGGACATCGAGGTTCGAATCTTGTGTCGGGTGTACTGAATGTGGGTTTCCCTAACTGTTTTTTTAATCTCCCTCTATGTGAATGATTGTGCACATACTCTAACTATATGTATTTCGTAATGTCTAGAACAATTAGCGTAATTAGTACATTAGCGTATAGCCCGTAAAGATAATAAAATGCTGCGTTGGAATAAAAAACATTCCCATTTTAGGTTTGGTTCAAAAAACATTTTTACCAATAAGGGGCTATTTCTTGCAAGTTAAGGCCACGTGCTCAATGGCCTTCAGCTTGCCAATGAGGCTATCACCCTCGAGAAGATTATGATGGAATACCGTCAGCCCCTCTTCCTAATGAAGTGGAGCATGTGTACAAACAACTTCAATTAGAAGCTTCTCAATTTCACATCCCAATGGGTCGATTGATTTAATAGGGCTGATGTTTTCCCTGATATATTTCATGGTGGGTGGTCCCAGTCGATCTGGTTACCCAGCAGATCTACACACCAAACTAAATTAAGTCATCATTGGTAAAGTTGAAAACCAAAACAAGTATTCTTCTATGGTGTTACCTTTCTTAGTAAATACAGAGCTGTCTCTCAACAGTATCTTTCGATGATTTTGGGTGGTAGAGGATTTACCAGTGGTCAATCACACGGATCTGGATGAAAATACATTAGAGGAACATTTTGTTCCAACACACACTGATGATGACAAAGATCAGCTGCAATGTGAGAATACACTTCAATGATCCCAGCCAGTTTCAAGAAAATCCGTCAGTAATTGTTGAATTGGCTTCAATATATTGAAGGATGTTTTTCTCATCAACCTCTACAAAAGAAACAGTATGGTATTTTCTTGAAGGAATATGAATAGTTTAACCATATTCATGTTTCTGAAAGAGTCCTGGACCCAAGGTTTAACGTTATTATATACCACACCATTGTGTATCTAAGGAGACCAATTTGACCACGAAACTGAGTATTATTTGTTGCCTCCGTGACAACAGAGTCTGGTTTCTTAGTGTAACTTGTTAAAGGTTCCCGAGCTAAAAAGTGAATTGTATCTATTGGAATTAATTTTTATATTTATTTTGTTGTATTTTAAATAGATTTTTTTTAATCTAATGTCAAATACTTGTTAGCTAGAAAACCGTTAATATTAAAATATATTATGACGTTAGTCCCTTGAAAAACCCATTATAGAGTATTAACTAAACACTGTAGCCAATGAAATTTCGCCATGTGGTAATTACTCATTAATATTAATGGAGATCGATGGTACCCTCACACAGGACAGTTAATTCGTAATTACATTTTTGTTGATGATATGTGATCTCTGGAATCTGCGCTCACTCTACACGATGAACTCATTAAGTTGGTAAATTTGGAAAGTTTTTCAAATGAGAATGTGGTCGGTAAACCATCCTCGAGTCTAAAGGGAATCCATTCTTAAGGTTTGAAGAAGATTTAGTAGACAAGATAATCAAGATACTTGGGATATGGTAGAATGATACGTTTTAATATGTGTGTATTTAAGATATTACAGAAAAAAATAGGTATATATTGTTAATAATAGCACAGATCTTCGACCATAATATTATCTTTCAGCAATACAGCTGGAAAAAAAATCAAGTTTTTCAACTGAACAAAAGAGTGAAACTATGTTTGAATTCAATTGTAGAACATCCTAGTGTGTGCCAGCTGATTTAGTTTGTCAAGAATGTGCGGGATAATGCTGAAACGTGCCCCAACATGTCTATACTTGCACTTGTCATGCGCAGCTCAAGTTCACTTTGTTGAGTCCTTTTAGTTCGCAAGAATCGGTGTACATCCTCTGTGTTCTCCAGTGTTCTATCTATCTTTGAGATCTTATTTTAAATTTTTATTTAGTTATTTATTATTATCAAATTTATTTTCCTGACCCGGAGACAACTTTTGAAAAGTGGGTAAATAATATAAAAGTATTTGTTTTATAATTATTAAAGTGTGTTTTATTTTATTATACCACTTTATACAGGTAAAACTGCTATTTAAAATTAAATCTAGTTCTTTTATATATTCAAAACATAAAAAAAGTTTTGTGCAAATTTACGCACTCAATTTTTTAATTTTTTTTCACTACAGAATTACTACGCCAATTTCTCGCAATAACTTTTTTTTTATAAATGGGTGTAAAATTAGAAGTAATTAGAAATATGAAGTTATGTTAGATATTATTTTACAAGAATTTGACAACTTTCGTTTTATGAAACTGTTTTAAAAAGAATTAAAAGAACAAATAGGAGTTTTTGTCATGAAATTGAATAGAGATGTGATAACGTGGCAACACATTGAAAGTGGTTCACGAATGTATATTCATCCTGGCTTCAAGGAAATATTACATTTTTTGTGGTTGTAATTCAAGTTGTCTCAAGTACGTCAACAAAGATGGTACCATTAACAGGCTTGGATGGTCTAAATAACTTTTTAGTAATTGTGGTCCTAAGGATTAGTCACTAAAAGTAAAAGTCTTCAAGACTATACCAACCATGATGAACGTTGATGTCCACAGAAATACAACTACTGAAGAAGGGAATAGGGATTCCTCAGCTATAGTTAAAGAGCTCTGTTTTTCATCTCCAAAAAGCGGTACCACAATAAAAAGGGACACAAGTTTTTACATTAAAAACCAACTTTATTATCTTCCGATCAAGCATTTGCTTTAATGGCCGATGCCAATCTTCAGTGGCGGCTTGTGTATAGACACTGGGGAACTGCAGCACCACCTATTTTCACTTGATATTATCGATAACATGTAATTTGAGTCATTCTTTCTTCAATTCTTTCCTCAATGGAGAGCCAAATCACTTGATTTAATTTTTTCGACATTCATTTTTTTCCCCTGCTCCCTTCATATATTTAAATATTACAAAGAAAATTACAATGTCAATATATTGTTTTGAATTAATATATTGTCTTCAAAGAAAAGGGAACAAGACAACTTATTTCCTTCGGTATGTACTAAATATAATTCCTTAAAATCAGGCAACAGATAATAAAGGGAATATTTATTTTTGAATGAACAAATATTTTAGAGTTTAAGACATATTATTTATTGGGAATATATGTGGAGCATGAATCTAGTATTTGATTATTCCTTCTTGTCTGAACTTAGAAAGATGTTTTGGTTGAATGGTGCACACAGCCCATTTTAAAAATTATTGACTTATTAGCTTTTTCCTGCCACCACGTATTATTGTATCCTGTGGACCATAAATACTATTTGCATTGTATTTTATATTTGTCTTGGAACTTATCTGAGGCCAAGTGAAGCTACCCATGCTGCTAATTAACTTTCCAAATCACATTATATTCCTTCATTGTTATTCTGTTATTTATCAAAATTTTATAATATATATCTGTTGTTGGTATTAAGTTTAATTTTTTTGTAATGAAAATGTATGTAATTGGTCTTTTAATCAATAACATTAAACTCAATTCCTGGTATTTAAGGTTGATGTTTTCTCTTGGCTTAAGATTAAATAGAAACAAATGGAAGTCTATTCAAGTGTATTTTATAACATGGAGAATAACATTTCGAGAGGCTTAAATAGAATATCTGAAAAATTTATCGATTTTTTTAAGTTCATTGTTGACACAAGTTCTACCTTCGGTGTTACCATTTAGTCGCGCATTTAGATATATGATTCATTGATCAACAGTTATATCTTTTATCCAAATAATCTACACAGATTAAAATATTATACTAATCAATTCATTCGTGTTTTAATAAATAATAGAGACTTTCATAGTTACAGAAATTTCCTCTTATAGTAATAGGATTCTAAAACTTAAATGCTGAACATTTAATAATAATAAAATATATGTAGAGTACTTACCAAGTATGAGGTAGTAAACACATAACAATAGTTTTGCCATGGAATACGACTATATTTCGTGGTTGTTTCTCCTTTCATATCTTATAAGAGCACATGTTTGCAAGATTCTCAACCTCTGGTACTCTGCGTTAAGTGAGGAAGGAGGCTTTACTAATATCTTATATAGAAAAAATAGACGTAATAGTGGCAATTGTAACTCGTAATGTTGAGAAATACGACGGTAATGTGGCAAAATTGTTGTTAATAAGATAATTTACCTTCAAATGGATCGTTAGTCTAAGCCACTTAAAAAATGTATATAATTAAAGGTGCATTAAAAAATAAGGCATGTTTCTTTTATCTTTACCTTACATGCAATACTGTTTCCAAACTGTATTCTGATTCATTTTCAATTCAAGCCATATTATTACCACTACCCCTGGCTAGTCCTGTCGTAATTTATGCTTAATAACCAACTTAGGACTAGGACGAGCACAACAACCAGTCCCTGTCGTAAATGATCACTGTGAAAGAGGAAAAACACATTTCACAACTGACAAATTTTTCGGGCAAACTGGTAATTGAACACAGGACTATAATTCAGTAGACAGACACGCAGCCGACCAACTAAGGTGTCAGATCTGTATTTTTTAACGAACGTAAAAAGGATTTTTAATTGAAAATTTTGAATTTGCCCCCCGTCTATATGTTTGTTTGTAGGATGTTTGTACTTCGATAACTGTAAAATACGTATTCTAGTCATAAATAGATTTAACAGGGAAATTCCTTGAACCAATTATGAAAGATTATATATCTGGTTTTCAATTTTGTAATCATTTTCAATTGTAAGCTACCCAGGCCATTTTTATTTTGTTAAATAGCTTTTATGAAGTATTTGAATTTATAATAATTTTTAAGGAATCAATCAAGTACCTAAATCATATTATTTTAGATGTTGATGTATTCTATTACGAGATTAGCTTCACAAACTTTTGAACAGAGTTATTCTCAATTAATATCATGTACTATTGAATATAGTATCAATTTGTTTTTGTCTAACTTGCTCACCAATGGACTATTATACAACATCGAATGCAAGGAGATATTATAGGAGATAACATTCAAATTTGAAATCCAAAGTGAAATTTAAAATGTCAATAATGATAAGAATATGACAGTTCTTGGCATGTTTTAAATTAAGGAAGTGTTTTGCCTTTGCTCAATGAACTTCTGTTCAGGAACTGTATTCTTATAGAGTGTGGTTGGTAATTTCTAGAGAGTTAACAACCAAAATAAATAAAAGTAATATATTTTGTGTTGTGGCTCATTGCTTCAGTGCATTTGGTTCTAGAATCGAAATCTATTATTACATGAAGATCAATATAATTTTTTATATAAATTTTCTCATTGCAACATATTTTGGATAAGTATATACATAAAAGTGGGTACCCTTACTATTCCACTACTAAAGTACTTTCAACTCAGATCCAGAAGGCTATGGTTCAGGTTCCAACTGTGGGTGTATTTTGTTAAACATAAGCATTTTAAATTTGTACTGCTTGCAAATTATTCACATGCATTTATTTAAATTGGGCACTCCTAAGACTATTTTTTTAAATTAGATAATAGAGTTAAGCAATAGATTCTGTCACTCAATTATTATCAATGAGAGAAAAAAACTAAATAAATGGGGGCAAATTTAAAAGAAAAATCTTTAACTATTTTCTAACCTGACACTAATTAATATATTATCATCACTTCCGAGTTATTTGAGATTGGCTTGATGGGAAACTAATGGGCACAAAACAATAATTTCTATTGTTACTATTATTATTATTATTATTATTATTATTATTATTATTATTATTATTATTATTAGCACCGGTCTTACTAACCGTTCGGGTTATACGCACTTACGCTAATGTGTAATGGTAGGGTGATTGTGAGATGTAATGGAGGACCTACATTTTAACGTGGGATCCGAACCACGGTGGAGGCCTGGAATTCCACACATTCACAAGTTGTGTTAATACACGTCAATTTTTATTGTGAAATGACTTGTTTGGAAATAAATAAATACGTGGTAGTACAACTGTTAATATTAAACTCTGGGATTAATAGTTTTAGTGTTTATTGTTGAAATTAATATTGTCAAAAGACTTTAAGCTAAAATATACAGCTATTTTATGCAGGTGAAAAAAAACGGATTTCTTTATTATTTTCCCTAAGGTACTAGAAACTAAAATATATTTATTAATGCTATAAACTATGAAAGAAAATCACTAGAGTATTTTAATGTTTACAAACTACATATAAAAAAGTTTTATTTATTTTAGTGGTGGATAAAATGTCCTAATCACTCTTGAATTGTGACACTTTATTATTATTATTATTATTTTATTTATTTATTAATATTACTCTCAGGTTGGAAAATATTCAGAGGAAATTTATCGCTGCGTGCTTTGATATGTTATTCAATAACCAGATTTATTATAGACCTAATTATGATAGGATTCGAAAACTTTTGGGCTTCACGCTCTCTACTCACGTAGACTTTCATTGTGATGCTCTTTTTGTTTTCAATCTCTTCAATTGCAAAATTTCTTATAATTTGGCCCTTTATCATGAATGTATTCATGTTCTTTCCTGGGCGTCTGATTATCCAAAATGTTTGTCTCTCGACAACTTATAGTATGTTGTATCCACAGCACTAATCCAAGAATTTTCAAATTGAATAATTATCATAAAAACAAATCTAAACTCAGAGATATTTAAGTAACTCCCATATAATTATTAAACTTCGAGGCTCTCCATTGAATATTTAATTTACTTTATTCTAATGCATTTTATGCTTACTGTTATCATTTTTAAATACTTGGTCTTTTACTTCTTAAATTATTTATTATTTTGATCATCAATCATTAATATTAATGTACTATTTTTGTAATTATTCATCAGCATGTATCATTATATAGCTATTAGCGTTTTATTGTTTTACTATATTTAGTTTTATGGTACTTTTGTACTTTTGAGTGCTGTCTTGACATAGGTCTCACGACTATTGGCCAGAACTATAGTACTTGAAATTGAAAAGTTAATAACAATAATTTTATTATTATTATTATTATTATTATTATTCCATTTTAGTATATGAGCAAGAACCTTTTGTGATTTCATAGCCAAGTTAATTCCATATACAAGATTTTGTTAAAATTATTTTAGTTTTTAAGAAGGTCATATCTATAGCTCGTATTATACCCGTTCCTTGTAAGTTTAAACAGTTGAACTTCATATATTGCTTCGTAACTCAATCCACACTCATCTTCTTACCATGCATAATCAACGAAAGAAGGTTCTTTCACTTGACTGTTGGATTTCCTTTCATAGTGCACTCCTTTAGCACCCATTCATTATTTACACATCCATAAAAAAAATTCCGCATGCATTTCTTTTCATCCATTTCCAACCGCAATCAACTTGATCTTATGTTTATCCGATGAACCCAATCTTAACATCCATACAATTTTTGAGTTGGCACAATTTTATTCGCCACCATTATTTCCTCTTTCAATACTTCATCAATAGTCAACATACATCCCATTACTTTCCAGGTTACAGTCACCCATCTACAATTTCACAATTTATCCTTCCATGTTCACAAAATATTATTCCCAAGTTTTCAACATCATTCACTTTGTATACAGTTTTCCATGTATACTAAGAAAGACTGCAATCATTTCCTTATTCGTTTCTTTTCATTAAATATCAACGTAATTTGGTAGACATTTATAAGAAGATCCATTCTGTCTGTCCCACATTCATATGTTTCTGATATTGGGGTGAGGGGTGAGTATGTTTTATCTACTAAATTCAAAATCCGATTAATGTCTTGGAAAGGGAAAGGAGGGGAATTTTGGCTCCACCCCTATTTCCACACTTTAAATTTCATACATTCAGTATCGGTAATAAGCTGTGAGCTAGCTCCATACACCAATAAATTTGTCCATAATATATCCCTTTGGGCATTCATTAAATACCCTTCCACGCTCCCACAGGAATAACTCACAAAATAATAGAATTAACTCCTGGCTTTTGTAAACATTAAAGGAAGGAATATTTTATTCAACTCTTTTTGTGGGATTTACAGGTATTGAAAAAAGTTCTATTAGAAATGGCCTTTCTTAAAAACTAAAATAATTTTTAATAAAACCTTGTACATGGGATTATATTGGCTATGAAATCACAAAAAGTTTCTTGCCCATATACCTAAAATTTAATAATAATAAAGATAATAATAATAATAAACATTTCAATTTCATGTACTATAGTGCTAGCCAACATTCATGAGACTTATGATAGGCGAGTATTCAAAAGTACACAATTACAATAAAAATACATTCAATAATAAAAAAATAACGTTCGATAAATAATTATACATACTGATGAATAATTACAAATAAATATACATAATTATTAAAGAATAATGTTAAAAATAATAAATAATTTGAGAGTAGTTAAAGCTAAAGTATTTAAAAATGATAACAGTAAAAATAATGCATTAGAATAAAGTAAATCTACACATTCGGGAAGAGCCTCGAAGGGTAAATAATTATAAGGGAGTTCCTTAATAACTCTGATTTTTGATTTTCTTTTATGATAATTTTCTAATTTGAAAATTCTTGGATTACCGCTGTGGATACAACATACTACAAGTTGTCGAGAGAAAATAATTTTGGGTAACTAGAGACCCGAGAAAGGACATGTATACATTCATGATCAAGGGTAAAATTACAAGAAATATTGCTATTGAAGAGATTGAAAACAAAAGAGCATCACAATAAAGTTTATGTCAGTAGAGAGCTTGGAGCCCTAAAAGGTTTCGAATACTGTTATAATTATAATAATTCTGATTAATAAAATACTTAAAAAAAACGCAGTGATAAATTTTCTTTGGACATTTCAATCTGAGAATAATAATAATAATAATAATAATAATAATAATAATAATAATATAATAATAATAAAGATAATATAATAATAATAATAAAATATAGTAGTAATAATAATAATAATAATATAATAATAATAATAATAATAATATAATAAATAATAATAATAATAATAAAGTATCACCAATGAAGGATGGCTTAGGACATTTTATCTATCATTAATATAAATAAAAATGTGTATGTGGGTGTATTGTAAACATTAAAATACCCAAGTGATTCCTTGCATAGATTATAACTTTAATAAGTAAGTTTTTGTTTATAGTACCTTAGTGAAAAAATAAGAACATCCTATTATTTTTTTCCTCTGCCTAATAAAAAGCTGTATATCTTATCTTAACGTTTTTGTCATTAATAATTTCAACCAAGAACGTTAAAACTATTAACTCCCAGCGTTTAATATTATCAGTTGTTCCACCACGTATTTATTTATTTCAAAACAAAGCACTCAAAAACAATCATACTTATTGTGTTGTGCACTTTAGTTTCCCATCAAGCCTATCTCAAATAACTCGGAAGTTATCGAAAATGTACTGATTATGTCATGTTAGAAAATAATTACACATTTTTCTTTTAAAATTGCCCCCACTTATTTAGTTCTCCCCCCACCCACAGAGAATACTTGAGTTCCAGAATCTATTGTTTAACGTTATTGTCTAATTAAAAAACATGGCGTTAGGCCTACCAAAAATAAATAAATGCATGAGAATATTTTGTTAGCAGGAAAAATTTAAAATGATTATCTATAATTATTTGCGTTTATTATCTGCTTGACAATTTCGTTTTACATCACACAAAGAAAGTGTTACTCCACTGTTTTTAAAATGTTTGCCTTCTACTACCAAATTTCTCTAAGTCTAACATTATAAATTTAAATTTTTAAGAATTATTTGGTAATTTAGAGTTGTCCTCCTAACTGAGAATCAAATTTAAATTTTCTAGAACACATACAAATTTCTTATTTTGTTTACTCTCCTATTTCCCAGTGTCCCCTTTATTGAATAAAAAATGTTCATATTTTTTATAATTTATTTGGAGTGGTGCCATTAGTTGTCTACAAAATCTTCTACCAGCCTGAAAATTAGTAATTTATATTATTTTTGGTTGCCTTGAACACCCCACCCACTTTTCTCCAAAACACCTAACCACCAGTCGTGTAAATACTGTATACAAATAAATCTAATATTAATATTTTGCAAGTGCAACTCGATTGGCCTCCATATGTTAAATTTCATCTTGATTGGAGGACCAAGAATATACTACCACTTTTTTTGCCTCTATACATCCCTTTAGCTGATAAAATTTAAATATCCATACAAATATTCTTACCCAATTCTATAAATAAACAATTATTCTAAATCTTAGGTCTCTATGTCCACTAGTTCAAAGTTGCACGGTCAGTGAATTTTGAATACATTCCAACCCCCTATTTTATCCCTTACAGGTTTAATTTCGCAAAACTTTGTCTTATCTCGTGTCTAGGGATAAAAAGGAATCTTTACTCAAAATTTAAAGTCTCGCGGTTTGAAACCTATAAGCTCTTCTAACAAAACCATAAACTCCCCCACGTCATGTATTGTCTTTACAGGCCAAATAAGCATTGTAGTATGGAATGTTAATCAATAATGTATCATCCCTATAATTCCACACTCATGTTAATATTATTGATATTCTTTTAAATAATATAAATGGCTTCTCAAACAGTATTTCTACGAATTTCAATGTATATAAATAATGTAGGGTTGAATTGTAATATTGACGTAAATACATTATGAATATGTATACTAAACTTATCTACTCATATCTCCCATAATTCTTTAGATATTTTCAATATTATTTTAATTATGTCTCTAAAATATTCCATTACACCGAAACATATATAATTCTATGACTTCAGTAGAAAAATAGTTCACACAAAAACGATCGAGGATTTAATTTTCTTTAATTTGGTGTGATTTAATAATCTGTACTATGCACAGGCTTAAGTATACACAATTTTTTTTACACGTGTGGATGAGTGTTCATTTGTAGCCACTTTCAGGTTATACTTAATATGGTGTACAATGAATCGTGCAAAATGAATTAAGGTCATTAAAATTTCTTATATTAGTATGTATTGTATGTAATGGATACCTTTGTGATCAGTGTTAGACAGGATTAACTTCAATCTTCAGTGGAATTTTAATTCTATTACATTCTTATCGCATATTGCAATAATGGTTGAAACCGGCAGTAACGTTTCTTGTTAAAAAGGGTTATAATAATACTAACTTTGAAAACATCTAAAAGTTATGGAAATGTGAGCAAAATAGAAATATTTTAACTAAAGAACAAGAAAAACCACGCTAAAAAAAGGAGTATATGCAATTAAATAGTTTAAATGTTTTATCATTGATTCATAATGACATTACAAAGAAAGGATTTCTACTAAGAGATATAAATAAACTTTCATATATATAATAAAGCTTTGGATTATTTATATTCTTCCATTTATTGCTGTTAACAAAACGTTACTGGTAATTATATGCTACAATATTACCACTAAAAGGAAGTCTCTTTTAAAAATGGTGAATCTTGTTTACTGATTACATTCTCCATCAAAATTATACGGGGATGTGCGCTTCAGATTCTGTACACCAAACATACATCCAACGTTGCAGATTTTCTTGAATTAACAAGATTTCAAAGAGATTGTTTCTAATATGAGAGGTAAAGTTGTCCGAGTGGGGTGAACAGTCTTCGGGTGAATTGGATCAATCTTATTCAGCAGGACAGAGAATATTAAATGTTGGCAAGAGGGATTGGACACATACTCTTGACTGGAAACATGGTTTTTTGGCTTGAAGTTTCAATGCGTTTGCCATTGGAGGGACTCTTTCCATTGTTCTCATCTTTTGTGTGAATAGTGCTCTTCTGGCCTTATTCGCCAACCTATGTTCATAGGATCTATTATATAATTAATAAATATTTTACCACCTTGTTCATTGTAGATTTCAGATTTCCCTTTGAAACAGCAACAAAGGATTTCATAGGTGGACTCATGGAAGCTGTCCCTGCAACCCGTGGATTTAATTTTACCTCTTACACTGAAGGAAGGTATGATGTCACAACCAGTCATAGCATGAAATGCTAAGAGTCCTATGCTTGTGTAGAGCCCAGTAAGTTAGCAATCTCATTCAATGGAAGGTATCTAAGATTTTTTCTAATTCCAAAGGAGAGCCAGAACTCCTTTAGTCCTCAATCATGATACAATTATACTCCTATGACTACCTCGTCAGAATTTCTGGCACGAATCAGTACCCTTGCAAGTCCACGTTTCGCGTCATCAGCATTATGAAAAACACGGGTATCAGCCTCTTCCTGATTACAGGGCTTAGTACTTTTTATACCTTCCCTGTCTAGAATGTTAATCATGGTACAGTCCCGGCTTATTAGCACTTCCAATTCCTTCCCAAAATAGTAAATTCAAACTATTTATTTTTGTGTTCATTGCAAAAATGCCTTCATTGAAAAGAACTATAGTTAGCGTGCTTGCAGTTGTGCCCTAAATGTAGGTATGTTCTAAGTTATTTTATGGATATGCATGTAAATTAGTTTAGTTTTGTTTATTAGAGAGTAAATTTAATTTATATAGTTTTGTGTTCATTACAACAATGTCACCACGTAAGAGAGCAATTATTTATGCTAAGAATGCAATTTAAAAAGGTTTATTCTTAATAGTAGTAGCAAATATGGGATTTATCGACATCCAAAAAAAATTCTCGCACACACATTACTTTTTTTTTCTTAATTTATATCAATATGTCTCAAACTGTGAAGCTCGAGGGATTTCAAGTAAGGTGCAGCATCGTTTTATCTGTGAACCAATTGTTCATTTCCTCCGACTCGCTAAAGATCTGACTGTCTGTAAAAAATGAATATTCTGTTTGACTTGCGAAGCAATAAAATTAATTTAGATATTTGAAACTAAATACTAATTGTAGGAAAGTAATTTATTAAAAAGTATTATAATTTTAGTTACATAAATTGACTAGACGGTTGAAAAAGACCATTTTATTCTATAAAATCAGAAGCCGACATAAACCATCTATGTGATCGAAAAAAAAATTCTTACAATTGACAAGTATATATTTTTCATAAATAGAACTTTGTCATCAAATTTTAAAACAAACATGATATTTTATGGATTTTTTCCAAAAACTCATTATTCTTAATACAAAGAACCTGGATAATTCGAACTTCAAGGGACCAGGAGAAAATTCGACCATCCAATAATCGAATTAAATTAGTTTCTTAAAAGTAAATGTAAAAAAAAAACACATTTAAGTTTGCAACCAAGCTCAAAAACTTTATTTTACTTATTTTGACATAATTTGTTCAAATTTTCTTTAAAATGTAAGAGAATTTAATCTGTTTTCCTGATGTAAGTTTTTCAGTCATAGTGTATGATTCTAATTGATTTATTGAATCGAAAATTGAATCACTTACATTGTTGCACCTTTCAAAAAGTTTGAGTTTTTTTATATGGTTCAAACTAAATGTTTTATAGGACTGTGGATTGGACAGTGATATCACAACACACACAAACAACCAATCTCCATGGTGCCCGTATCTCTGAAACGAAATTAAAAAAACCAGAAACATACATTTTGTTCAATCTATTTTTAATATTAGCCTAATTAAAAACTAATTATTAATTTAGAAATCTGGCTTCGCTGTGTATTCGGACCCCCTTACGTCCACCAGTGCAAAAAATTTCATATTTCTCCGTGCTATAGATTTGCCTGGACATCGCACACAAACAAACACTTACTTTTATTATTATTTTTATTATTATTATTATTATTATTATTATTATCATTATCATTATTATTATAGATATAGAAGTAAGATCTAACACACTTTTATTGTTCAAGTAGGGATCAAGTGCATACCAATTGAGAAAACCGTGTTTAGGTGAATCGTTAGAAACAAGTTAATCCACCCATCTGAAAAATGTTTAAAGCCATGAGCAAACTCTTGTAAGTTAATATAATTATAGTAAACGTGAATGATTGATTAATTCATTTAGTAAAATTAATAACAATTATACGCAGAAAGGCAGATAAAAATACTTTGGCACTGAAGAATGTTCCAAATTCAAAGTAATAAATATTATCAACATGGAGTGCACACATTTATAATTTGCTAATTAATCAAAATGGGTAGGAATACACAACTTTTTCTTTACGGTAAAAACCTGTACAAAAACTAATTCAAAGCTTTGGAATTGAAAAATTGCTAAAATTCAAAATAATAGAAAATTATATAAATGAATTATCCCTATTTATAAGCTAATTACTTAAAAAGAATACGATTTCAAAACTTTATATTCGTGGTACAAAACGGTACAAAACTAATAAAAAAAATGGCTTTGAAGGAATCACAAAATTCAAAATAAAATAAAACGATTAAGATGGAGTGGCCACATTTATATACTAATTACTCAAAAATGGTACGGGTACAAAACTTTTTATTTGTGGTACAAAAGGTAAAAAAAAAAGAAACAAGTACAAAAGTTTTCTATTGCAAAATGTTCAACATACAAAAGTGGTACAACATTTTAATGGACGTGATGCTATACCTTGGGCAGTAGTAAATGGAAAGAAGACGAATGTATTTTGAAAAGGTAGTATATGCTATTTAACTAACCATATCACACCTCGTCATCTATTAAAATTACTACAAATCATGAAGAAAGTTTTCTAAGACAATACAAACACACATTTATATAAATGGGGTAAAATTTAATTTTATAAATGTCATATAGCTTTAATCCATTTGGCCTAAAAATTAACGTCACAAAAATCATTTGGCCAAACTATGGCTATCCGATAATTCTTCGTTTATTAGAGCAAGTAGTTCTTTCTCAGACCGACCAGCATGCCAGCTGACCTCGGATTTTATTCCACTAATCGTTTGTTTCCAGGTATGTCCGGCCCTTATCGTGTAAAAGGAAGCAGCCTTTCTCTTTGCGAGTATAGGCTCAGTTTACTTTAGTGATTGATGTATAATCGTACCTCATATACTGTTTAAGTTAGGTCTTAATTTTATTCAGCCATATTTATTGTTTCTAGATATAATTACGATAAATATATTATAATATAATATATTTATCACCAATTAACAGTAATTTTAGCTTTATTTTACAGAACATTGATGCTTGGTTTATACTCCAATGGAAGCGATTTGTTTCTTTGCGCACAATAGTATAATGCCAAGTTCATCAACAAGTACAGCAGTGGAAAAGCAGGGCTGCTGTGTCAAAACTCATGAGTAATATTTTGATGTAGATTTTTTTTGTCCTGGCTTTTTGACGAAAAAATAAATTAGCTTAAATAGGCAGACCCACTCCACTTTAGGTAACCTATATAAAATAAAACTTTGTTATTTCAATACTTAATATTATGATAGTGTTTACTAATTATAGGAGTGTTGGGTTGGTGGGAAATTATATAGATGACTTTATTATATAAACTAGCGAAAACTGCATGTGGATTAAATCCAAAATCATTGATAGTGATAATATTTTAAAACTTTTAAAATGAATGCCAAAGGTCAAACTTATTTGCAAGCCACAACCAAAAATAAAAGTTTGGCCACAATAAATTTACCGTTATTTTTATTTGTATTCGAATTACAATTATATTTTATATAAATACACTTATAATTTAATAAATGAGTAATATTTCTGAGATCACAATTTTTTTAATACCACGTATATTTTGTGACACCCTATTTATTTATAACCCATAATACTTTCAAATTAACAAAAACCCAAGAAAGGACACGTGTGGGCTTCCATTTAAACTAGGGTCCCTTTATTTTAACCTCATGACTTACCTTTGTCCAGAATTGACCAAACGCCAATGTTACTAATACTGAACAATCGGCTACATTGCGTAACAAAAAGCAAAGGTGCAGGCTGAGCCCGACTTTTCCAGTGTTTCGAACAGTCCAAGTTAACATAGACTGCAATGGTTTAATGATGTACCTGATTTAAAAATTCTACTTTTCTGATGACATTATTATTTCTATCTAAAATAATATTACTGGTGGTATCTTCGCGATAAATAATTACTACTATCATATCATTTCAAATGGCTAAAAATCATATTTTAAAATTCCAAATATATGTCAAGATCTAAGTTTACTTTGTTTATATTTTTGATTACAAATGGTATTATTTTGTAAGTTGGTTGTGAACACTAAATTATATATTAGATTACATTGTATTTTTAATGTTAAGAATTCTAGGTTTGATTCTAAGTATTGCTAAAAAAAATATAATTGGTGAAATATGGGTTTACCCTCTCACAATGATACATTAACTGTGGGGTCGGGATGTTGTGCTCGCCCTAGTCTTATGTTAGATTATAAGATATGTGAAGCTACGAGAGGCCTAGCAAGCTGTTGTGTAAAATATATGAGTTGAATAATAAACTGAAACAGGCCACAGGCTAGAAACAGTAATGGATGTAAAGAAAATTTAGTGGGGATCAGAGTGGAACGGCTTCTGAAGGGCCTAAATTTTTCACAAAAAACCATTTAAGCTAAATATTATGATAAGAACTAATTAAAGTAGAGGATTCATCACTATTAATTCCTCACCACATCTTTAAATTATTTCAATTAGTACGCATTTATTTTAATTGCGTTAATAGGGTAGTAATGAGGAATGCCTGGATCAAGGATTACAGAATGGAGAGTAATGTACCCAAATTAACATAAAAGAAGTATAGAAAACGATTATTTTACACTCAGTCAAGATACTCTGGCCTCAAAATCACTGACAAACGAGATTAATAGGCCAGTCAAACTAACCAAAATAGGGGGGGAAATATCATGGAATTTTAAAAATCGGTAGAGTTGTTCATTGAGTTGTTCTGATCAACATAATATAATTCCCCGGTTGGTGGGCTGTGAGAGGGGTGTGGGAAAGTGGTCCAAATATCTCCTTTATAAATTTTTGGCAATTATCTATAAAACCGTTGTTCCTAGGGTAATAAACTTTCTATACAAAATTAAACTAGACAAAATTTTGTACAAAAATGGTACTATACAGTTTTTCCCCATGATTTCAATAGATTCACAAATCAAATCCAGCACCACATTTAAAATATATACAAGTATTTCTCCTCCATATACCTGAGAGTCCAAGATTATGTTTCATACAGCGTGATGCTCCAAATGTAGAATTTCAACAATTTCATTTTGCTGGCGAGCAGTAAACTCTTCTCTTTGAAAATTTTGATTTTCAGAGGCTTTTAATTTTTTATGTGAAATCAACACTACTTTTGACTTCTCAACATTGATCTCCAAGAAATATCTTCTCCTTGTCTCCACCAAACAGTCAATCACTTCCTGAAACGCTTCTTTATTTTTGGCCAGCCATGCTAGAATTCTACATATTATTTTACTGTGATGACTACGCATCCTCTTATCCTGAAATTACCACATCCCTCCAAGTTTTTCCTGACCAGCAGATCTTCATACAAGTTGAACAGACTGGATGTCAAACAGCATCACTGTCTAATTCCAATTATTATCTTATTTATGCTGTTCGTCTCTCCATCAGCCTCACCTTTAATTGTTCACTAAACTCTTACTACTTGGATATTAAATTTTCTTGAGGAAGAAATTTGTCACTGAATTGGCAACACATATTGTTTCAATAATTATAGTAGATATTTATATAGGAGAAAATAATATTTCCCTTATAAACTGCAAAATATTGTTGACATAGTAACTATACCATCAAATAAGCGATTATAGTAATTCAACAAATAAGTACCCACTTTGGAACTCTTGATACTGGTGTCGCGTTACTTAGGCACTAGTGGTGCTTGGTAATTTGATGCGTCTCGTATGAATATTAAATAATTATTTTCACAGTATTTTATTAAATAGTATAAAACTAAAACGATTTGTTTCTGTTATTCTAAAGTATCTTTATTTCACTTTCCCCCTTAATTAGTTGTCAAAATCTTTAAATCTTATATAATTCTTTCCAAATCACTTATTAACGTTATGTTACAAGCTCTGAGCTTCAACATATTAATTTATTATTTTCCTCTTAGTTCTTATAGCCAAATATAAAATCCAAATTTAGATTGGTTAGTGATTTTTTTTAGGTTAGGTGTGTTTATGTGGGTCCAACAAAGAACCTGCCTACAGGCTCACGTGCACTAGAGTTGTTACTGTCACTGTATATCCGAGATATAAGACGTATAAAATAATAAATAGAAGTCACAGTGTGTATGCCTGAAAAATCTTTTATCCAAGAGGATAGACCACGATGAGAGATGAGCGCGGCCAGTTTCTTAGGCGACTTATTTACACCCGAATACTAAGAAAACTCATTTATATTTTGTATCAGATTTTGACAACTTTAAAGATCAAATCAATAACATGGTTTATGATTTATTCATATCCACCCAACCAATTAAATTAGAGTTCTAAAAAATGATTTAAAGATCACTGCATAAAACAAACTGGGCTTGTCATTGAAATGTGGGTAGAATCTGGCTAAAACTGTTTTAATTAAATTACAATGAACACATTCTTTAAATTAGTTCTTTATCTTTATCTTTTTCATTTAATATTTTAAATCTGCAGAGAAAGCATTAATATATTCAATATGATTAAGAATAATTATGTTTTTAATTTTTCAAATTACAATATTATTCTAATAATAAATAAAGATTTAAAATTATATTTTAATTAAAAAAAAGTGTTGTGCTGCTGTATGCTACAACCTATCGGTGAAAGATTGAACAGGATGAGCCTCTCGTGAAAACTCAAGGCAGTGATGCCAAGCGTTGCACTGTCATTCATAGATGTTCGCAGGTAGAATATCAGCTGGACTGCGTTCATTAATGAAATCAGTGGTGTGAACACGGTGTGATTTGCAATGGAAGAAGTTTCTGTAAAACGAGATCAAATTAAATAAAACAAAAAACTACTTTATCTCTCAACCAGACGAAAGAAAAATAAATGTTTTGCTCTTGTGAATTTTATAGAAAAATTGATGTTATGAATTTGCTATCGTTTCTGAATGAAAGATACAATTTTAATACTGTAATTTAATATTCATCCATTAATTTCAAACCATGTGCGTAGAATACCTCATTAATATAATTAAGGGACCCACTTTAGTGACAGCATGATTTAAGGTATTACTCTTACAATAAACTGGAATGTCGAGGATCGGTATCGGGGTTCGTTTCAAGTTGGGTGCTATGAAGTTATTATTACTAAAATGTTTTCCACTCAGCCTCCACGAAAATGTGAGTATATGTCATCTGAAAGCAACCTTACTCTTCTCTAACACATTAGTACATAGGTGTAAAGCCATCACGGGCTTGGTTCACTTAGGTGTACCAATCAAACAATTTAGTCCTACCTTTAGTAATATTATCTGCATACAGAGTCAATAATTTAGTATTGATAATACAGGTCGTCTATCTAAATCTTTATGGACTATTGACAATTTCGATCAGAAATACACTTTATACAATAGATAAATGTCTTTAAAATATTTTGCTATCAATTGTAAAGGTGGATAGTGAAAGTTGAATGAGGGCACTACTGAACATGGCTTGACCACCACTATTTTAAAATTAATAAAATAAACACAGGCCCCTATTACATTTTGACAATTATTATTTAACAAAATAAATTAATCACAAATATTATTTTCACCATTCCATAGCATGCCAAGTCAAAGAGATGGAAATAAAGTAAGCTATAGAAAGGAAGGGGAGGGAGAACACAAATGCTAATATGAGGATGTTACTCAGCACATATAAGAGTGTGCATTGTAAAGATTATTTCCATGTCAGCTTTTTTAGTTGTTGTGATATTATAAATGCTTCACTTCTTAATATCCTTTTATGTGCGCCTTAAATTTATAATATTGAACTAGGGTGTATAAGAAATGCGTTAATTTAGAGAATGTTTTCCCACATTTGCGTGAAGGGAATGATAACATAAAGAAAAACACCTCAGATCACGCTGCTGGGATTCAACCGAAATTTGTAGCAAAGGTTGATAATAAAATAAAATTATAGACATAATTTTAAGTGTGTTCATTGTAAAACATTTAATGAAGGACTTTGAATGTATACATTTATAGAATTGATGTATTATTATATAGAGTGTTTAGCTAAAATTATAAAATAGCTAGTAATGTGTAGATATTATGAACAACACCCAGACAAACGTTATTGACAAGGGAGACATAGATTACAAAATTATCATTCTTCAATGTAAAACTTGTGTGTAAGACAATCAAATTTGGTCAAAATCGATAGATAGATATTTTCCATTCAATTTGGTGAAAAAACTTTCTTGTAGTATATTTCATGTGTTTTATTATATTTTTAAATATTTAATTTTAGAGTATGTAATTTTTGTAGTAGAGGCAATCAAGGCTACCTATGTAATATTTATTGAATAAAATAATTAATATGTATTTTTTTTCAAATTTAAAAAAAAATGTTAGCTTCAAATATGCATATATATTCTTGCAGTAGGATATAAAGCTCCCGAGGAAAATGGCTAGATTATAATTTTTGTCAAATAAACAGTTAGTTTGTGAAAGGATTTTGTTTTTCAACAAGTGCGCTAGTGGTTTTATGGTTCAAGAAGGTTATATTCATCGGTAGTCTAGTCTACTGCAAGAGTAGTGAGTTAGACCATGAGTCCACCAAAACGAGTGATAAACATATTAAGATATGTTTAAAAGTATAAGGTTACATTTGAATACCGAATGCAATTAATAAAAAATAAGTTAATAGACTTTTAAATTCTTGATAGTCACAAATTAAATGGTGTAACTATAGGGTGGTGGCAAAATGCCTCAGGCCCACCACTTGGGTCCTACCGCCGAAAATTAATTTGGCAAGAGATGAAAGCGTTTCTTTTAAGCCTATCTTTGTTCCGTAATGATCTCACAATTCAATAAAAAACTACTAAATAGTCACTTTATTGAGCATAATTTTTGCTTTACAATAATTGTCTGTACATATTTTTCTGTTAAATCAATAGAAACAGAGAAAGGTTATTTTCAAAACTTTACTAAACATTATTTAAGAAGCACATTAATCAAAAAAGGCTGCAGGGATTATTTATGTTGTCTTTTGAGCTACTGAACCGTAACTGGTCCTATGAGGAAATTGTAGATAATTTAACACAGATCAATGTTTGTTTAGCCTCTATAAGTGTTAATATGGATAGTTGATTATAAATTTTATCATAATATTTGTTAATATTATTTTATTCAATTTATATTTTTTTAAATATTTTATTGAATTTTTTCAACAACAATTCTATCAACTGTAGGGCTGTATAGTAATGCAGTTAGAGTGGTTGTTCCTCAATGGGTTTCACATATCTATCTACGCAATTGTGGGTGCCTTTTCTCTAAATACAACCTACCTACTCTATAATATTAAGTATTATAAAAGAATTCAAATAATAAATGTCAAACAATGTTTTTATAACCTACAATTATACATGGATGGGATCTTTTATTTTCTTGGATGGACCTTTACTGCAAAGTTACGGCTTTGTACATGTTACAAGCTAATGTTTGTAAAGATAGTTTTTCATTAGGAATGTTTAGTGTATCTCTAAGCTTATGCTAAAATAATTATAGTTATAATAAAAATAAAAATAATAATAATTTGTATCTGGCTGATGTAATATGGGAATGAAAAGTAAAAACCACAATTTCTTATTTATGTTTGATACGTATATGTGTCCACTCCACTTCATTTTAAGGGTTCTAAAATTTTCAAAATAACGAAATTACTAAGTGACGAAAGTTAAGTAACCATTGTAACTCTCACCCACTGTCCTCGCCCCTCTTATCTTGGGGTAAGTCCGACGCTGAGGAAATGATCTACGTTATCTGGTGTGTCTGTCGATAGTTTTAGATTCAGTTACACTCATTGAACATGGACTGGAAAAGGGGGAGGGTCGATAGGGCGGGGTATTAACACCAATTTCTTCTCTCCTCCTTCCCCCCATCGAAATATGCCTTCTTCTAGTTTGTTTAACTCCCCTCATATATAGGCCTACTCCAGTTTGAAACTGAAATATGTTGCATCACACTTCAAATATGTTCTAAACAATCTATTATTATTATTATTATTATTATTATTATTATTATTATTATTATTTTTAAATGCAAAATGGCCACCCTAAATAGCTTTTGATGCCATTCAATTTTAAAAAAAATTCCATTGACTTGGCCCTTATTACATCTTACTTTTATTTGAACTTCAATCTTCCCACAACCAGTAATCCAGTCTAATATTGTTTGTTAGACACCGTGTTCAAAAGACATGCTGAAGACGGGGAAATCACGGTTCGATTCCGATCAGATACACTCAGGTGGCTTTCCTAAATACCTTTCCGCTCTCACTCCACTAAAATACTAATGCACCTCCTCTTAATTTAACCTTCCTGATGCCCAACATATTAAAACCATTAGTACATAAGATTACAGCCCCAACGGGTAATAAGATGAGTTGCTAAATATAAACAAATAAAAATTGCGTGTTTGGTACCGTTTTAAGAAAAAACACCCTCAAAACACTCAGCTGAGATTTGAACCCCAATCTCGTCACAATCATACCTGTCTGAAACGAGAAAGTCGAATGAAAATTATTTCTTCCGCTAGGTAAGAAATATTCAGAAAACCATACTAATGATTATATGAGTTCAACCTAAAAATAAAGCAGCAGATTTCTGCAGAGTGTGTTCTTTGATAAAAGCGGCACTCTAAACTTTCCCTTTCAAGAAACTTGTCCTCCAAAAACATCAGATTTAGCTCGGTCCCCTTCACTCTTTCAGGCAAAACTTGACAGATATGACAACATCGCAGCTCTAGCTCAGCGTCAGTTAAACAGTCCAAATAGTTCAATAGACGGACGTTTCTTAGTAGTTGTGCAGGTAGCTCTTCTTAAGTTTTACAAGGTAGTCCTTCCATTTCAATGATATACTTTAGTTTGGGATAGTTTTGTGCAACTAGCTCTCTTGCTGATGGACCTAACTAATTACGTTGCTGGTCTGAAAGAACGACTGATACAAGCGGTTTCGTGTTTGTAGTTCCCTGCATAGCTACTTGTCGCAGCACTGATTACGTATTTTGCAAGCAGTGTAGTGCGACTCTGGGGCTACCCCCGATACTTAGAATACAAGGTAGAGGCCACAAGAGATGTGCGCAATAGCATATCTTGTCTGTGACGTCAATGTAGTAGTGATAACCTTTGGCACCATACAAACTGCTAGACAACAAACTGCTCGACAAGCTATAAAAAAATATTTGGAAGGCTGGGTGGGTCAAGTGGCCGACACGACTTGGACCAACTGCTAGACAAGCTCAAGTATAGGAGTACAAAGTGATAGACAACCAAGCGATCGACACGAGAGGACCAACTGCTCGACAAACTTTGATATCATCAGTTAAGAGTGGGCTAAGTGAGAGAATAGTTAATTCAATACACGCTTGTCCTTGTTTACACTCAAATAATTTTTCCCCCAACCCGACAGATTAACCTCACACTACTTGACATATTTTTGTGGGGTTTGCTAAAGTAAGAATGTAGGTGAAAATAACGTGAAATAATGACAAACTTATAAAAAAGAATATCACGAATTGAACAATCTCAATTAATTCCGCAACGCTGGATGCAACATTAAAGTATAGTGAGCGCCGGTCTACACGTATGAACTATTTTATTTTTATATTAATAGATTAGAGGTTAAGAGGGTATAATTTAGAGAAAATATACTCGCTTTTTCATGAAGAAAGAGTTGAAAATCATTAAGTAAAAATTTCTTAGCGACCTTTATAAAAACTTGAAATTTGACAACAGTTTTAAAATATTATGTAAAATTAGTAACCGGCAATAAGCGACCGTATAAAGGATTATAGTTTTTTAAACAGATAATTTTAAAATCTTGCCTGTATATTTAGTGCTACAAATTCTAATTTTTTAGCACCGCGTTATACTAGAGTTACTAACAGTTCTAATTATACGAATATATATATATATATTAATTACGCTAGTGTGTTTAGGGATGAGTAAGGTTGAATTTAGAGGAACTACACCAGTTTTTTTGTGGAGTGAGAGTGGAAAACTATTTAGGAAAATTAACCTTCAGTCCACCCGACTGGGATCGAGCCCCGATCTTCATTTATCAGCAGTCAAGTCAATTTTGCGAATAGCGCGCTTTGACCTTGCGGCCACCGAAGAAGAGGCTACTTAACTCACTGGCCATTAGGGCATTCACGATTTCTCTAAATATGCAACCAAGGATATAGGGAATAGGGGCACGTTTTTATCTATATTTAAGAAATTTCACCAAAATTCCTCTATATGAAGGGTAAAAAGTTAATTTAACAGAATGTTCAAATATTTTTCTTGATAAGGTTCCTTGACTTGTTAAATTATATCATTCAATTAAATGATTTATATTCTTAAGGATTATATCATATCGCCTAGGTTACGCTTATAAATATAGTTACCATAATATATAATGATTAAGTAATTAGCTCCCGCTAATACTTATACCTTAAAAATAAACTTATAAAATAAAAGCATGTAACCATGATCATGGCTTTCTTCCCTCATTCACTGCAGTGCTACCCGCGTCGGTGGTCGTATGATCATAAAGCTTCGCTCGCGTATTACATTGAATTGCTGGTAGCAAAGAGACCTGGTTCAAATCCCGGTTAGGTATATTGACACATTAACAAGTTCACTACACCAATGCGATAGTGATGATATGAAAATATGGGTACATTTTGATATTAATTCAGTGTATCTACAGGGTTTTTTTTTACTAACAAGGGAGTAGGTTTATTTATTTTAACTTCGTGCTTTATTTATTTAGTTGTTTTTCCATCGTGTTTTTAACTAATTAAGCCTATGGATTAATGATGATAATTTATTTAGACAAAGTGAACCCACATATGCGTGGAGGGAAAATGGTAAACCATTTAGGAAAAAAATTATCAGTACACCTGGCTAGGACTTGAACCCCGATCTCATCGTCATCGACAATCCAGTCTTTTGCGAAAGTTACACCCTAAAAATTGCAAGCGTCCACTGGTCCACATCACACGCACCGGGTTTACTCTCGCTGCACCCCACAAAGCTAAAATATATTTTAAGACTAGGTTGTCATGAATCTTACAGTCAGATATAATACCAGTTGGAGAAATTTCTCTAGCACGCGCTGGACCAATATTAAAATTAAGAAAGATTAACTTTGGAACTTATGTTTGTAAATGGTTTCCATAAGCTACCATGTAGTAATAATTCTTCGCTTCTAGGACCATTTAACATTTTCCTTATGTCTCCCTACAAACTGATATTTAGTTCTAGCTGTGTAGGGTTTGCTCCCAACTCCTCAACCCTCGCCGACGTTAATATATGTTGGCGCCACTGTGTCAAGTTATTGTTAAAACATTCAAATATATATGTGTCAATACGTGCAGAATTAATGTATTAATCGCATAGTTAAGTAATCGTCTAAACATGAACCTAAAATATCTAAATTATGTTTTACATATTATAGCTTATCCATAATATTCTCTAATTTAATATAAATTTATTATTCATTAAATACATTTGAATAGTGTACTTACCTAAGTTAGAGGACCAGCGTGAATATTTTGGACAACTTGCATATGTTTTTTTAAGAAAATATCTAAGTATAGGTAGTGATTTTATATTGTTAGGTTTGGGGCCAGAAAATATATATAATACAGTCATGCTAATGAACTCAAAAGTAAAAAAAGTTTTAGGTTCATTCTAGCCATAAATTCTGGTAGTAATAACAGTATTTAACAGTTAAAAGTTACTAAAAGCATTTTAAGGAATTCATACATCAAGTAATGTGATCTTTATATTTCACTTATGATAGATATGATATATAGGCCTACTTTTAAAATAATATTCACAATTCAACGTTTTCTGGAACTACTTCTCTATTATGTATAAGCTTATACTCTCTTTCAGCCTTCACTTATAGCCACCCTAAATCATTTAAATAAGAAAGAGGGAAAATAAACTACGAAACTTCTTATTTCGAGGCAAAAAGGAAATCTCGCTGTTAGTTCTCAAATATCTCAGAATGTTATGTTGTGAGCCTATCAAATAATTACTGTATTTGTTAGAGGAAGACTAAATCTAAAACCCTTTTCCATCAATCCTGGTCTCATAGCTCCGTGAATATGATTAAAATGTCGTTGGAAATAGAATAATGTTACATTTTCACACATTTTTTCTATTAATGAAACTTGAGATACAGGATTGTTAATAATAAAGAGCCATGTCTGAATCTTTTGACTTTATTATGGCGTGAACCATATTTTGAAATAACACATAGTAGAGGATAGCATTAGAATGCATCCTGAAAGAAATAGGATGTAATGAGGTGTAATGAGGTGGACTGGATATAACTAACTAAAGATATGGATAGGTGGCGTACTTTTGTAAGTGCGGCAATGAACTTTAGCTTTCCTAATGCCATAGAATAAGTAAGTAATAACAAAATATTGCATTAGAGCTATACGTCTGCGTGGCCAATTTCTCGCTTACCACACTGGATGATAGCTAGTTGTAGAACAGAAATGTCAAACTCGTTTGATCATAAAGGCCACATTTAATATTGATAATGCTTAGGGTGCCACATTTCAGAAAATTCTTTATTATTACCATATTAAGAAAAAAATTAATTCAAAGTCCTTAATAATTATTACAAAATTAATTTAAGACTTAATTTTTTTTCCCCCTTCCCACAGCAGTGTGATTATTACAAACTCTTGTGTTTGAGTCACTTTTCAATGTTGACAAATGTGAGTTCCGTAAGACGTGACCTTTCGGGTGTTTATTCCGTATCATAAGATAAAACAGCTCTACACACAATCATACTGTGTCATACATGGGACACGGGCGTGTAAATTTTACAATTTTTGTTAATCGATCTCTGGTGAGTAAAAAGTAAAAATTAGGTCCTCAAGTGCAATATTTCTCCAAATAATGCCTAATAGCTAAATGTCATAATATAAAATGGGGTATTTCTACAATGTATATAATAAAATGGATCTGGCCAAAATTGTATATGGTTCTTAAAAACGTCCGTGGGCCGCACATAATCATGGATCGGACCACATGCGGCTCACGAGCCGCAAGTTTGACATGCCTGCTGTAGAGCTTTGGTGTACAAGGTCAAAGGTCTATATAAAGGCAGAAAGTCTTGCTTGTAGTATCTTCTTGCCCCTAAATATAACACGGTCACGAGTACAGCACCTGCAAGGACTGATTAGAGCGGCATCTCTTTGAAACCTAACAGCAAGTCAATTTTTATCTGAGTGTGTGCACGTGTCAGTGTCAGGAAATTATAACCCCAAACAAACGTCACAAGGAATAAACTATAACATTGATTGGAACCCAGCAGTTAATGTATTATATTTTCATATTGTTATTTACCTTGTGCAATTCTATGTTGGAATCGTACGTAAAAATATTATATTGGTACTTCTGTTATTATCACAAGTCATAACTCACTAATTAGGGATGTATTTTATGAGTTAAATTTTATTGCATGTACGCTATTACAGTATTAGAAGCGTTACTGTAAAATGCAGTCTATTTAGGCGTTGTGAAGAAAAAATGACAAAGAAGTGTTGGTCGATTTTTAACAAATACATTGCATTGTTATTGCAGGATATCTGTTTAAAGATAATTTTCTTCTGGTTGACTGAGCAGGCATATTAATGTGTGTGTGTGTGTGTGTATATATATATATATATATATATATATATATATATATATATATATATATATATATAATTATTGTGACAAAGAAAACCATCCCCTTTTAATTATAATCCCTATTTACAATCATCCATACATCACTATTCCAACAATATTACTACTTCTAAATGGTATCACCTCTTTGGCGTGTATTGGAAAGGTTCTTTTGTTTTGTTATTGGCGTGGGGTTGAAAAGAAGTGATATTAATGCCGGGATGTAAACACTTTACAATCATTATAAAAGAAGAAAAAAAGACTTGTTCCACTACTTATTACCAGTTTAAGATTATGAAAGGATGTACACCAGGATCTTGATTACTACTTGAAGAGTTTGTGAGGACATGCATATCCTTCAGTAAACATAAAGAGATATGTACATCTGATCGAGTTCTCGACTACAGATGGTCTAGGGTGAGAAGTTTCAATTTTCTTATATTATTGCGGGACTGAGGATGGTTTTAATAAAAAAAAAGGTAAATAATAGGTGGCTGTGAGCAGTGTGGCTATTTTGTTTAACTCAAAGAAGTCTAATTGTGTTAAGGGTAAATAATAAACTTTCTGTGCCATAATTTTGTACGTGGTTGGACTTAGGTATATATGTTGGTTTTATTTTGCCTTTGAAAATGTAAGGAAAAAGGTTTTTTTTTATTTTGTTATCGAATGATTTAAATTGAATTAAGATTGTGATATAATAATTATAGCTTTGACAACAAAACAAATGTTATATAAATATGTTAACCTAGATATGTGATTTACCGGAGCTCCGCAGGCAGGTTAAGTATAAGTGCCTATCTAAACCCAGAGGTCCCGAGATTAAGTTTCCTCGTGCAACTGAGCTAGATAAAATTGAACTATTTTTTTTTACATACAACAGTAGGAGATATATATATTTAATTAAAATAACTAAATATTTTTTTTATTTAATTTTTTTTACAATATATATACACACACACTATAAAAGTTGGGCTAGGTAGATGTATGTATACTCAGTATATTATAATCAACCCTAGTTTAAAGGTTTTTTTTAATATGTCTTACACAATATGAACCGTGACAGGGTTGATACGAACTTTTGTTTATCCTAAAGAGAAGCAGGCTAATAAGATAGGAGCATAGCAAGAACGTAACGAGAGGGAAGTGTGTGTGGGGGGATAGGGGGAGGTTTAGGATATTCCAAAATCCCACTTCTTTAAATAAGTCAGTTTGAGAAGCTAATTATCTTGATTTTATTCTGTTTTCCAATCTTCATAGGTAGTATATCATCTAAAAGCATCGAATTTTCAAAAATTCTTCAAATACTTCAAATAGCTTCTAGCTGCATCTGATATTAAAAAAAATTCCATAAAAAATATCTGGTAAAGATCCCCCTAAAATTACTTTACGGGCATCCAAGTTTCAAAAGAATTCTGGGGGAGGTTTAAATAGATTCTAGGTAATATAATTTATAAAAAATGATCGTTGAGCACTATTAGAATAGATTTTAGAAGCATCCATTTTCAAAAATTTGCAGAAGGAGCACTACCCCAAATAGCCTTTTGGACTATCCAAATTTAAAAAAAACTCGGAGAAGTCTACACTAAATATCTTGAAAAAAAAGCGCATGGTTGTAAAAAAAACTCTCCACTTGAGGAGCACTAGCTTCTAAGCATCTACTTTTGAAATATTAACTGGGGGAAAGAGGGGAGATAGAAAAGTTCCCAAAAAACCTTTTTTGATACCCTTCACATAAATAAAGTTCCGCCGCCACTTTTTAAAATAATTTTCTTACTCTCAGTAGTCCTAATATCATGCCAGAAGCATACAATTTGGACCCCCTTCACCACGCCGAAGAATCATAACCAAACTCTTCCTACGCTCATGAAAAATAGTGTAAAGTAATTGGGTGTTACATGGAAAAGTCAAAGACACAGATAAATAATATAAAGTCACTGGAATTTTGGATTATTTTTTAAATAATTTGTGAAATACAAAGTAGAGCGCGTTACCAAGTGTAAGCTATAAGTTTTATTGCCCCATAGTGTGATTTCTTGAGCTTTTTGTGCTAAGATTTTACAATTATGTCTGTCGGTCTGTTTGTCTCCCTGGCCATAGATTCAAAACGGTTGAATGGATTTTGTTCAAACTTGATATTTATATTTATAAGGATATTCTTCAAGATCTTTTATTTTATTTTGACCCTACCTCTCAAATTAAGGATAGTCTATAAATGAGTGATTGTTTTTAATTCCTAAGTTTTCGAACGGATCTACAGATTTTGCTTAAAATGTATATGTAGTTATGGTTTGCCTAAATAACACTTTATGCTTGGTGTAGGTATTGTTTGACCTCCTAAATAACACTTTATTTTAGGTGTAGGTATTGTTTGACCTCCTAAATAACACTCTGCTAGGTGTAGGTATTGTTTGACCTCCTAAATAAAACTATGCTAGGTGTAAATATTGTCTTACCTCCTAAATAACACTATGCTAGGTGTAAGTATTGCTTGACCTCCTAAATAACACTGTTTGATAGGTGTAAGTATTGTTTGACCTCCTAAATAACACTGTTTAATAGGTGTAAGTATTGTTTGACCTCCTAAATAACATTGTTTGCTAGGTCTAAGTATTGTCTGTCCTCCTAAATAACACTATGCTAGGTGTAGGTATTGTTTGACCTCCTAAATAACGCTGTTTGTCACACGGTCTAGTAAGGTTTTAGAGTAGCTTGAATAAGAGTAATCATTCCGACTGAGCGGATTGGGCTGATAGTTACCACCCTTGTGATTTTTACATCTAACTTTTACACTAATGCGGGATTATTTAATCTTAGCTTAGCTCCGTATTCTAACCCATTAATAAACCTGGTGCTGACGCAACATCAACCAAATGTTCTTAGCTTCGATAGGTGATGGTCTAAGGCGTCATTCTCAAAATAGACTGGACTGTCAATGAGGGGATATCAGGCTTCAAATCCAGCCGGGTGTACGGAGGTTGATATTTCATTAATGGTTTACATCCTCCCTAAATGCAAATGAGAGTACACATCTTATAATAACATTTCTTCTTTAATCCATTAGTGCAATTAGTTTTTTTTTGTATCACTGTGTCTTTACCACCTGTTCGGGTTAGACGCTTATTTACTAATTACGTTAATGTGTTGAGAATGAGGAAGATTAAATTTATTTATAGTGCACCTGAATTTGCGTGGTGGCAGAGTGGAAAACCTTTTAAGAAAAATCACCCTCACTGTAACTGACCGGAATCGAACCTGATCATAAGCTACCAACTTAGTTTCTGGCTGTTGCTCTTTTATATAAATTTTTATTTCATCTTTTTAGTTCTTAAAGTATGATTTTACCATTTATAACAAAACGTTTGTCTCCTTTCCTCACATCCGATAACTCGTTCATTCAGAGAAACATTCTTTATTTTAAGATACCATATTGTATGTATCAAAACCTATTATTTATTCGAAATGATAACTAAACTAGTGTTAGAAAATATATTTTAAAGAGTGCAATGTGTAAGTAAATTATTAAAATTAAAAACACGATGGTTTAAGTTTATACACATATAAGGGTACCTCACCCTTTTTGGGTTATTTAAATCTAGGGGTTCGGGAGGACAGCAATTTCTAGGAGGATCCAGACCATCCTTATACCCAACTTTCTAAGCCCATGTTTATCACTTTGTTAGTTTTGAAATAACTAGTCTGTCACTTGAGCCACTCTTAACTGGATTCATCTCGATGTTTGTCGAGCAGTTGGTTCTCTTTTGTCGACCGCTTGGCTATCACTTTGTCCTCTTATATGGGAGCTTGTCTATCACATGGTCCAGCTCGTGTCGATCACTTGGTCCATGTCGTTTCTGTGTGTCTAGCAGTTGGTCATTTTACAGATTTGTTTTCTCGTGTCGACCGCTTGGTTGTCTATCACTTTGTACTCCTATACTTGAGCTTGTCTAGCAGTTGGTCCAAGTCGTGTCGGCCACTTGACCCACCCAGCCTTTCAAATAATTAATATTCCACTTCATATATAATTTTTCTACAACCCTTAGGAAGCCCTAGATGACAGTCTAATTCATAACATTGGTAATCGTGCTCCAAGGAAGCTCAAGGCTAAGACAAGAAATTAAATTCGGGTAGTGTTCTACATGCAGTGACATTTATTGAAGTCATCTAACTAGATAAACTAGTGGTTTTTTTTTACATTTAATTTATCACAAAGAAATTTATTTATTTCTTAAACATTGTAACCTCTTAATTACATTTTAACACGTACACTCAATGAAGCCATAAAATAGGTTATAAAAATATTACTACCAGATCTAATAAGTTCTAATAATTGTGACAGATATTGACTCACTGCGACATCACGAGCGGGAGACATCTAATTCTCATCAAAAATGCGCTAAGTGAGCCAGGCAGCTCGGCTTCGAAAAACCAACACTCAAAAACCTCTAACACCTGGGTCGGATGACAAGTAAATGAGAGAAGCTTCATTTGGGGAGATTCCAACAGTCGTCGGCTAGCGCTAGTGGTCGGGTGGCGTGATGTGTGATGATTACCACCCCCTCTTCATACTTGGAGATAACCTTGCCAAATTTTGTAAGTCTCACTGTTATAGATATGGCTGTCCTTGGTTCACGTATATCTATTTTATTGTAATCACTCGTTGGAGGAATTGCTGGAAGATATTCACAGCGAATTCTAAGACTACGTACTGAAGATCGCGATGGTTTAGGTGTCTGTGTCACCTCCTCAACGGAGAGCAGACTACTGTGGCTACTTTAAGTATTGAGTGATGTTGTAATCTTTATTGAG